>NW_021025528.1:916740-947301 GCF_004153795.1 Camellia sinensis
CTACATCTATTTCAGCCCATTTCCTCATGCCTATGCGTTTGCCTTGATGCTCTTTAATGCTTTGGGAAAGCATGTGTAGCATGTTCCATGCTTTGGGCCAATGTGCATGCTTTGCAAATTGAGCCACTTTAGATGCCATCTAGGGATTTCCCTTTTGCATGGTCTTAGGTCGCCTTGAAACCTATTTTTAAGCCCTTCTTAGCCTCGTGAGGCTTGGTTTGGCTGGCCATGGTTAAGCCCCCTTTGATTGCTTCATGCACATTAGGCCCATTTGTTGCTGTTTGGCTTTGATTTTGTGCTTGCGTTTGGCTTCATGTTTTAAACCATGATCTTTCAATGCTTATGTCACATGCTATTGCCATGATTACCTTCTTTCAAATGTGTTTGAGGTTGTCCAATTTGTGCCTAAGTGTTGGCCATTTCATCATATGTATGTGTGCATGTGTATTTGGTCCTTCCATTATAGCACTATGGCCCTTGTTTTAGGCCTTATTAGAGCCTAAACCCATGCTTATCCATTCTTGCCACCCATTTTGCATTGCCTCATGTTTGCTTGATGCTTGCATAAGTCCTGTCCATGCCATGTTGCACCTCTAGCTTGCGTAGCCTAGGTTGCATTGCATCTTGCTGCTGCCTATTCCTTGACTTGGTGATAGATTGGGCCTAATTTGTTTGATTGGTTTGCAATTCTATTTGACATGAAAGTTGCATACTTGGTTCTTTGGGCCACCATGCATGGAAATGCGTGATTGTGGTCCGAGAATCGAGGCACATGCCCCTTGGTCATTGCCATGATAAGGGACATGGTTGGTCCATACATCCTTGAATTGTGCTGTCATGCTTTGACCTTGCCCTCTTGTTGCTGTGAGTTGCAGGTTTCTGCAGGCTTTCTTTGCCGACCGGCAGTAAAATTGCCGACCGGCAGTTAAATCACCAGCCGATGGGCTTATTTTGTGCCGGTGGCCACATCCCACTGCCGGTGGCAATTCCACTCAGCCGGTGGCACTCCCCAATGTCCAGGGATGCAGTCCTGAGGTTTTTTGGCAGCCCCGAGAAGTGAAGGAGGAAAACAAGAGGCAGCTCATCATGGCGCGCGTTCCCCGAGGCGATTTTTCCGTTTTCTTAGCTTAAGTTATTTTGCTTAGTTGATTAGGCATTTGTAATATTTAATTAGCTTGCATAGTTAATTAATTTGTATTATTTTATTTGGTCCCTCCGAGTGAGGGCAAATCTGTAATAAGCGTGTGTGAGTGGTGTGTATTGTCCTTCCAATCCCCACTTCCTTCTCCCATTTACTTACCTGCTTTGTTTGGTTAGTATTAGGGCACGTTTAATTTAGCATGCCTTATGCTATGCCATGGCGTGCATCCATGCATTTAGTATTGCACGCATTAGGCTCGGTACATCACGCTAACTGCATTGAATTTCAATTCAAAATTGAATACGTGATAGTTGATCGCATTTCACATGCCATGTTTAGGATTAGCCGAGCCTATTTAATTGGCATCCTGTATGTGGTTGCATTAGGCAAATTAACATGAGTTAGGACATGCATGTTTGGCTAAACTAGTTTATTGTTGATTTGAAATGCACAAAACAGTGCGCCGGTTTGAAATGCACAAAACAGTGCGCCGGTTTGAAATGCACAAAACAGTGCGCCGGTTTGAAATGCACAAAACAGTGCGCCGGTTTGAAATGCACAAAACAGTGCGCCGGTTTGAAATGCACAAAACAGTGCGCCGGTTTGAAATGCACAAAACAGTGCGCCGGTTTGAAATGCACAAAACAGTGCGCCGGTTTGAAATGCACAAAACAGTGCGCCGGTTTGAAATGCACAAAACAGTGCGCCGGTTTGAAATGCACAAAACAGTGCGCCGGTTTGAAATGCACAAAACAGTGCGCCGGTTTGAAATGCACAAAACAGTGCGCCGGTTTGAAATGCACAAAACAGTGCGCCGGTTTGAAATGCACAAAACAGTGCGCCGGTTTGAAATGCACAAAACAGTGCGCCGGTTTGAAATGCACAAAACAGTGCGCCGGTTTGAAATGCACAAAACAGTGCGCCGGTTTGAAATGCACAAAACAGTGCGCCGGTTTGAAATGCACAAAACAGTGCGCCGGTTTGAAATGCACAAAACAGTGCGCCGGTTTGAAATGCACAAAACAGTGCGCCGGTTTGAAATGCACAAAACAGTGCGCCGGTTTGAAATGCACAAAACAGTGCGCCGGTTTGAAATGCACAAAACAGTGCGCCGGTTTGAAATGCACAAAACAGTGCGCCGGTTTGAAATGCACAAAACAGTGCGCCGGTTTGAAATGCACAAAACAGTGCGCCGGTTTGAAATGCACAAAACAGTGCGCCGGTTTGAAATGCACAAAACAGTGCGCCGGTTTGAAATGCACAAAACAGTGCGCCGGTTTGAAATGCACAAAACAGTGCGCCGGTTTGAAATGCACAAAACAGTGCGATGATTCGAATTGCACAAAACAGTGCGATGGTTTGAAATGCACAAAACAGTGCGCCGGTTTGAAATGCACAAAACAGTGCAACGATTTGAAATGCACAAAACAGTGCGACGATTTGAAATGCACATGGGGCAACTTTTGGATCTTGTAAAAGCCAAGAGGATACGAAAAGGATACAATCTTGCATGGGTTGGAGTGCTACACACTGAAGACGCAGTCCGAAGTCAAAACGGAGGCCGGTTGAGCATCGGAAAGGCACTTTCTTGCACTTTCTTGAGCTATGAAGACCAAAAACTCCTCACATGCCCTAAACAAGTCTGTGGGAACACCACCGGCTGGAAGGGGAGGCCACTGGCTGTCCACCGGCTGAAGAATAACTCCATCGGCACAAAATACTGCCGGCCGGCATAAAACATTGCCGACCGGCAAAAAGTTGCTGAATCGGGGCAGATTTGACTTTTCACCCTGGGCATTTTAAAATAGGGTTTCCAAACCCTATTTTCTCATTCCTCTTCCGCCGAAATCCTTCACACTCTCTCTCTAGAGCGTTTCCCTCTCCCCGTTTCTCCGTTTCTTCGCATTCTACGCCCGTTTCGTCGTCGGATTCGCGATTTTCTTCGCGTTTCGGACATTTTCAACCGATCACATCTTTGTTTCGGTGCCTCGTTTGGCGTTCCTGCCTTTTCGGGGTTTGTTCCCCTTGCTTTCCTCTTCATTCCTGTGCCTTTTCACATTCCGGCCTTCCCGTCCATTTCCGACCTTCCCGGGAGTTGACTTTCCGGTTGACTCTTCGTATTCCGGTCCGGTTTTCCTTCCTCCGGCCATTTTCTCATTATTCTTGATATGGTGGACGACATCCCACGTGGCGGGACTCCCCCGGACCACGAGATGGATCCCAGGGTCGAGCTCCTACCGCTGAGCGAGCGCCCGTTCGACCCGGCGACCTACCGACCGGCGATCCACGTTCTGCCCCCTGACGGCCTGCGCCAGTTCCGGAGCTTCGAGAGGCATGTGGCGCCCGAGCTATTGCTGCGCGAACCTACCTCCCACCTTTCCTTCGGTGCTTCCGAGGTAACTTTCTTTCTTCTGTTTTACTTTTGGCAATGTAGGATACAAAAACTGTCATAGCTAGTTGTATTCTTTAATTGCTGAAAACTGATATGCTAAACACCGTAGTTGACTGTAAACATACATACAACTGATATCTGCTTGAAAACTGACACATGCACACACACTGCACTCGCCCGGAATCACCCAAACACACAGCGCACACTGCATTTCACTGCAAACAACACTGGTACCTAGCATTTGCTTAAATCTGTCAAACTATACACACATGTTATACTGTACTGAACCACCCGAACACGTTGACACATCACACGCTGTAGTTCACTGTAAGCACACCGGCACCCGGTACTCATCTGAATCTGTTAAACTTGCACGCATGCTACATCTGTTCTGCTTCTTAGAACTGCATTTTGAATGTTGTCTTGCAATTGTTATTTTCTGTTTACAGGAGGATTCCCATACCATTCGCGGGTATGGGAATACTGGCGCTCGGGAGTCGTACGATGAGCTCCCTGACGCGGTCCGGCGTATAGTAGATCGAGCGGGCTTCGGCGCCTTCTGCCGAGGACTCTCCAGGCTCTCCACATGCAGACCTCTCCTCGCCGCTCTGGCGGAGAGGTGGTGGGACACCACGGATTCTTTTCACTTTTCCACTGCAGGGGACATGACGATGACCCCTTATGATTTCTCGATGCTCACTGGCATCGGGGTAGGGGGTGATCCGATCCCATTTGATATAGACATGGATGAGTGGACCGCCGCTCAGGTCCATCTACTTGGGGAGGCGCCACCTCTTGCTCGTCCAGGCTTCGTGTGGTACTTCTGGTTCGAGGTACAGTTTCGAGTTCAGCCCGCGTTGGAGGAGGAGGCGCAGATGACCCAGGAGGACGTAGAGAGGTATGCTCGCGGCTTCCTCATGTTCCTGTTCGGGACGACCATCTTCGCCGACCGGGCGAACACCGTGCCTCTCTGTCTTCTCAGTGCACTGGTGGACATCCGGGACATCCTGCACTATGATTGGGGTGGCGCCGCTCTGGCCACCCTCTATGGATACATGAGCTCGGCTTCTCGCGGCAGCGGCCAGCTACTCGGAGGCTACTGGCGGGCTTGGGAGGTACACTTCTTCTCCGCTTTTTACATTTCTGCTCTATATTTTCTGTATTCTGTACACTGCACACACTGTAGTCTGCTTCATACTCGCTGTATACTGTACACACAGCACACACATACATTCTGCTTTACACTGACCGCACACTGCTCACACTGTACACTGTACACAATACACTGCACAACACACGGCTCTGCCTTTTCTGCTTTATTCTGTATTTCGCTTTTTCTAATAAATGCACTGGTATTTATCTTGCAGTTGTGGGTTTAAGCCTACTTTCCTAGGTTTGCCCCCGTGCCTGTCGCGGAGACTCCTCTGGTCGTCCCCTTCTCACGCCGCTTCGACGGGAGATGCACTCGGAGGCCACAAGAGACATTCGACTTTTTC
This sequence comes from Camellia sinensis, assembly GCF_004153795.1. NCBI lineage: Eukaryota > Viridiplantae > Streptophyta > Magnoliopsida > Ericales > Theaceae > Camellia > Camellia sinensis. The sequence goes on from NW_021025528.1 coordinate 921,770, forward strand.
CGCCGATACTTTGACACCATTACCCCTGCTGAGGTATGTTTTACTTGCAGTTCATTTAAGCTTCTCTTTTCCACTGCATATTTCAAAAATAGTAGATAACAAACTGTCTGTTACTTTCAGATCACATGGCGGCCGTGGGCTCCGTTGCCGGTGGTGACGTGGGATCGGTTTGCCGGTGCGGAGGAGACTTCGCGTTTTCGGATCTTGCTGGAGGGCCCGGTCTGTCGGGCTTGGTACCTGGGCGAGCGTTTCCTACGCCAGACCCTAGGGTTACCTGAGCAGATAGTCCCGGTTCACCCTCCTGCGGACATGAGGGAGACCGAGAGGCTCGCGACCGAGCAGATGGACGATTACACCATTGGCTGGGAGGAGGCCGGCTTCAGAGGCGTCGGCGACTACCGGGAGTATGTGCAGACATACCTGATGCGACCTCTGAGTGGCGGCCGTCGAGCAGAGGGATCCAGGCCGGTGGCGCCAGCGGCTGGGGCGAGAGCTGGAGCTGGAGCAGGGGCTGCGAGGAGGGCCCAGGTCCGTGGCAGGGCGGAGTTCAGGGAGGACGGGGAGCTGGCTGGCCCGCCCTGCCTGCTGCACTGACTTTTCGAGGGCAGGGTGGGTCGACCTATCAGATCCCCTTCGCCCCACCGCCAGCTGACCATGAGTTCATCGACGTCCCCGACTTACCTCCGGTATGTACTACTGCATGTTGTACAGTCATTTCATTTCAGTTTATTTGGTATTCCACAGAATATTAATGCATCTGACACTTTTGCAGGCTTCTTCTGAGTATACCCGTCAGTCGTTGGCGATGAATGCCTCGATGATGGGGATGCTTCAGCGGACTTTTGATCTCCTGGCCCTCTATAGCATCCCGGTATGTTCTTCTGACACTGGCCTCAAACCATTCACACACTACTTCACATAATCTGATGCACGGCACAACACCTGATACACTGATCTCACAGTATCTGATACATTGCATACACTGCATTCTGCACTGTACCTTGCACTGATAAACTGCTCACGGTATTCATACACTGTACTCAGACATTGCATTCTGCACTAATAAACTGCTCACGGCATACACACTGTACTCATATACTGCATTCTGCACTGTTAAACTGTCCACAGTATACACACACTGTACTCAGACACTGCATTCTGCACTATTAAACTGTCCACAGTATACACACACTATACTCAGACACTGCATTCTGCACTATTAAACTGTCCACAGTATACTGATGCATTTGCCTTTTATGTACCTTTTTCAGCCTCCTTTCCAGATCCCCATGGCAGGCGGCGCTCCAGCTGGACCTTCTGTCCCGGCTCGAGGGAGAGATGAGGTGGGCCGAGTATTCCCCCGCTCCAAGGCGCGGCGTTCATGTCGGGAGCAGCTCGCGAGCTCCAGTCCCAGATGATGATGATGACGAGGAGTCAGAGGCGGAGGCAGAGGCGGAGTCAGAGTCATCAGAGGAGGAGACCGGAGGAGGCACTAGCTCGGGCTCTGACGACGATGCTGATGATGCTCCTGGACCCTCATCCAGGAAGAGGACTGGACAGACTGATGCCCCCCCCCCGGAGTGCTCGTCATGGATGCAGATTTTTGCTATTTTTCTTCTCTCTTGTACTTTTCCTTTTGTTGGTAGTTAGATTGCCTTGTACTGCCGCAGGCAGATTTTTGTTTCCAAAACTTGTACATTTGAAAAGATAATGAAATGAAACAGACTTTTTATCTGAAAAAGTGTTTACATCCATATGTCTTTACATTTCAAACTTTGCATCGCATCACACCACATTACACCTCAATGTAAACGAAATTGATGGGTTGTCTGAAAATTGAACACTTGCACTGTAATAATCAGATAACTAAACAGTCAACAGGAAAATAACCCAAGCAACCCACTGCCTGATTCTGAACACACGGCCCTTACTCCGTTGGGGATTAATCTACATACAGCCCATAACCCAACACTTAGTTCATTCTCCACACAACAAATCCTGAACAAACAGCCCGATCTGACAAGGCGGACTACGGATGTGAAACCAACTGGAGTTGAAACACAATCGGATATAGAGAATGGCACAACATTCTGAGCATAAACGATTAACCTTCAGGAAAGGGGTTTTCTTAACCGGGGTATCGAGCCTACAACTGAACACAGCAGGGAGGACGAGTTACGCGACCTAAACACAACGAGACACGCTCGGAAGAAACCTAAAACAAAGGTTGCGGTAAACAAAACAAGAGACACGACACACAGGCGTGTTAACGACGACGGGGGACCTCAGATCACGAGGAGCCAGTTTCTCTAGGTACTGTTTCCCACCCTTTCTAATTTGTGATTCTCACATCACTCGGCTCTCAGGCTCGGTTTTTCACTCAAAACCCTTTTTCTTACTTTTCTCTCAACTTAAACCTCTCTATTCTTTATTCTCTCATTTTTCGTCCCTTCCCAAGGTGGTTAATGAATGAATAGGAAGTTGCGGGTTCATGCTCGATGCGGTTAGCTCGCAGCTATTTCTCCTGGTGGGTAGAGTGCCCTCCTGGCAAGTACGTCGACGACGGGGGGGAAAGACAAAACACCTGACTTAACTGTGCCCCTAGTTCATCATTTTGACCATTTTTTTTTATTTTCTACTAAAACAGTTTCGATCAAGATGAGAGTCGGATTAACGTACTTGTCCGATTTTTGGTTTGAAAGCCATGCAAGTCAGGCTGTAAGCACTGAAAATTTTCCTTTTTGGGTCCAAGAAAATGGTCCGGTTTTGGAAAATGGAATAGTTTTCGAGAAAATAGTCAACCTCAGTAAAAATTTTCAAAAACTATTTTTGCAAACGGCTGATGCTCAACGAGCATGGAACTTACCCTTTTGAGATGCGCAACCTCGGATTGGAGGCAATGGAAAATTGCCCCTAGTTTGAAGAACGCCGCACGGCAACGGAAAGTTGCCCCTAGTTTGAATGGCGGCTCACGGCGACTGGTGGCAACGGAAAGTTGCCCCTTGTTTGGATGGTGCCGCAGCAGTCCGCAGACAGTCTTCAATGGTGGTGGCCGAACTCTTGGACATAGAGATGACAAAGACGGTCACAACAAATATATGGACACAGTCACCTTGAGAAGTGTGGGCGACTAGACCTTGAGATGAAGTCGAAACCATTGCATGGACGGAAACGCTATGAAAGCGTTGGGGGCTGGACTTCATGATGAAGTTGCCTACGTATCCCAAGCATGGGAATCAAGCCTTACGTAGTTCCGGTTAAGGTACACTCGGGTATTTTAACCTTCACTTTTCAGGCTCTAACTTTTGCCAAGGTGCCCGATGCGGGTTTTCGACCTTGCGAGCTTCTTTTCATTTTCCTCTTTTTTGTTCATTTCTTTTTCTTTTCCTTTTTGTATTTTTTTCTTTTCTTTTCTTTTCTTTTTGTATTTTTTTTGCTCTTTTTTGTATTTTTCTCTTGCTCTAACTTTTGCCTGGGTCGCCCTTCCGGGTTTTCGACCCAGCGAGCCTCTCAAAGGGTAAAAGTGTAACAAGTCCATGCCAAATGGTTTTGAGATCCCGAAATCATCTGAATCCAGGAGAATGGCTGTTGCGTTGATTTGCGGAGAATCCGTCCCGGTCGCTCCACGAGCTTCTTCGGCAGAGCTACTCCTTTGTATTCGACTTTGGTGCCTCTTGCTCGAGGGCTGCTTCAATCTGGCCATACAGACCTTTCATGGCGTTTGTCGTTGAACTTTCTGAACGGGTTCAAGGCTTAAAGGACGGGTCGAGTCTTGAGGCCGAGCGATCCTAGGCTGCACATCTCAAGAGCAGTTCCACACAAGTCTTCACAGGGCGTGTGAAAACATTTGTTTTTGAAAGTTTTTAAGAAGGCGACGAATCGCTCGCGCCGAAGATAGTGTGGAACCAATCTGGATCAAGCCAGGGTCCTTCTCAGTACTCACGCCGACGAGCATGATTTCATTCATTAAAAGGCTTAGCATGCTTCTCTTCCTCTCAAAATGATCAAAGTTTTGCAAAACCCGAGGAATTCTTTCCCCTTTGTTTTTTATCACAATGTTTCAAAAAAGTTTTGAAGAACTTAGGTCAATGCAATAATTCTCAAGGCACAGAAGAGCAGGTAGAATGCAGGGCTGTTCCATTCAAAACTTCTGGCACAACTAGCCCAAAACAAACAATAAGCACGGAAACATGATAGCCGCAGCTGTTTCATTCAGGTTTCTCGGATGTAACTGGCTCCACAGCAGAGACAGACTCAAAAAGAAAGCAAAAAGGTTAAATACAAGATGGTTTTCGAGGCAACAACCCCGGAATCACTCGACATCCTATACAACGGGACTGACTCGGTATCACAAGATAGACCCGAAAATAAAAAGACTGACTCAAAGTAAAGAGGCAGACTCAAAACAAAAGACTGACCCGACACCCGAGCCAGAATTTACAAAACTCGGTTTCACCGATGCTCAAAAACGCGTGCCAGACGCTATACCCCAAAATAAACTGAATGTCGCCCGCGGGCGGTTCACTTTCTGATCACAAATTTGCAGTATCCTTGAAGTCTAACAGCTTAGTAGTGACAGAATTTGCCGAGGTAGGTGGGAGGATGACTTCATTGTCGATCAAATCTTGCACTTCATGACGAAGGCGGGAACAATTGTCAGTTGGATGGCCTGTCTGCTGATGGTACGCGCAGTACTGAGTAGCATCATGTGCGGCGGGGAGATTCTTTGGGAGTGGCCGAGGCTCCAAGGGTTTAAGATGCCCCTTTTCGGCAAGGATCTGAAGTGCCTTTGACAACGGCATATAGAGAGCGTGAAAAGAGGGCGTGAAAGGCTCTGTGTCCCCGAGGCAGATACTTTGAAGTTTGAGGATTCTTGCTAGATGTGCTAGCGAAAGGGTCGGCTGGCATTGCCTTGGCTTTTTGACCTCTTCCCGGTGCAGGGTTGGGAACGACAGGAATTGTCTGGGCATGACGGGGCCCATCCCGATTTTCTGCCTGGCTTGAACTGCCTTTGATTGGAGCGGGGAAAGCATCATCCACAGCTTTGGTCACGATCGCAGATGTTTGTTGCTTGTTCATCCCTCTGACTTTCAGAGCCTCAACTGCCCACAGCAGTTGTTCAATAGGATCGGCATCTACCTTTGCCTTGTCTTTTCCTCTGGCGTCAACCTGATCGAGGGTCTGGGTTGGTGCCGGCATGTCGTGGCTGTAGTTGGAAGCCACCTCTGGTTGGCTGAGCTCTATCACAATCCGCCCCAGTAGCGGGGGCTCCTGTGGCATGAAATTCCCAGCATACGGTGCCGCTAGCGGTGAAGCCGACATTCCATAGGCCAGATCGGCCACGGACCTTTGGAGGTCACCTATCATCCCCATCAATTCAAAGGTGGTGGGCTCACGAGCCTGGTATAACTGGGGAGCCCAGACTGGGTGCACAACGGGCGACTTGGGTGGATGTGACATATTGATGCTGGCCTCACTCTGCGGAGCGGTCCCCTGCTCCAATGCTGCCGTCATAACCACAATTTCTTCTGAATTTTGTGCCGCCATAAATCCTGCCTCGGCAAGGGAAAACACTGGCTATTCTGTATCAGCTCTCTGAATTCTCTGAACTGAAAGGAAAAACAAACAGCATTTCAGCCCCAAAATAGATCAAACACAGGTGTAGCCGAACAACTGCACTCCACTACTGATCACTGTTCCCCAGAAATTACTGTCCCCAAAACTGAACTGATACCCACAGATATAACTGATTTCTTGGCAACACTGATACTGGTGCCCTCGGGCTTGATACTCAAACTTGCAAACTGGCATGTACGTTCCTGTAGAGATACACTCCAAAAGCACATAGCAAGTAGAAAGAGCCAAAACACCCCTATGTTGGGGTAGGGTTTCCCTGTCCTATTTTGTCAGGAGCTAGGGTTTCACTATGCACGCAGCAGTTTCAAACAACCTAACATCGGGTAAGCAGCCTGTCCTAACTCGGAATGGTCACTATGGATCCGAATATGTACTAGGTCGAATGGTCAAAAAGGGTGCCCTGGTATAACCGGGGTTTGTATTCCCATACTGTCAGAGCCCATAGCCGGTCAGCCTTATGGTCATGCCTTGACAACACAAGCCTCCGGCAAACCGTTCAGGAATGGTAGATGGCAAACACTGTGTTCCTAGGCGCACCAATGCACATGCAATGCAAAGAAACACATAACCAAAATCAAAACAGGATATCATGAGTTCGAGTCAAGCTCTCTAGATCTCCCCAACATAGTCGCCAGAAACTGTAGACGCGCCCGCGTGGGACCTCGCTATAGTTCGGACTCGATTTGTGTCACGGTTCTAAATCTGAACCAAAGAGTCCAAATCTGGCAAATCGTTTTAAGAAACAGATTTTTGAAAAAGTAGTGCCAAACATGGACTGCTTTGCCAGATACAGAGTCGCCACCTAAATATTTTAAAATGGGAGAATTTAGGAAACCCTGACTCAGTGCCGAAGGCCACATGTCCGTCATCACCGGAGTTGTCTCGGCTCGGGAGCTTGGGTACGATCGGGGAAGGTTAGCTATGAGCACCCCCTTTCGCCCGGTCCGAAGACCGGCCTTTACTAACCGTGATATCCGTTTTTCAAAACGTTATGTGTTCTTATTCCAATTATTAGCTTAGCATTACTATGTTATGCGCGTAGCAAACAAGTATAGACTAGATTGCCTAATTTGGAAATAAGCATTGCATATCCGTTCGTTTTGAAAAGCGCTTTGGAATTTGCTACTCGCAAGTAGGCTTAAATACGGATTTCAATGAATTTTCCCAACTCAAGCAATCCAACCTCCACCCACGGGTATTCAAACAGTTTATCTCACGTAAGCATTTAGCCGCATGGTAAGCATACTGTCATGGTAGCATTCACACGCATGCGGTATGCTAAAACATAAATACTTACATCGTACTCCGTGCCAAAACAATAAACTAGTTAGCAAACATGCATGTTGCCTAATGCAACACATACAGGATGCAATTAAATAGGCTCGGCTAATCCTAAACATGGCATGTGAAATGCGATCAACTATCACGTATTCAATTTTGAATTGAAATTCAAATGCAGTTAGCGTGATGTACCGAGCCTAATGCGTGCAATACAAATGCATGGATGCACGCATGCATAGCATAAGGCATGCTAAATTAAACGTGCCCTAATACTAACCAACAAAGCAGGTAAGTAAAAGGGGAGAAGGAAGTGGGGATTGGAAGACATACACACCACTCACACACGCTTATTACAGATTTGCCCTCACTCGGAGGGACCAAATAAATAATACAAATTAATTAACTACGCAAGCTAATTAAATATTACAAATTGCCTAATCAACTAAGCAAAATAACTTAAGCTAAGAAAACAGGAAAATCGCCTCGGGAAACGCACCGCCATGCAGGAGCTGCCTCTGTTTTCCTTCCTTCACTTCTCTAGAGGCTGCCAAAACCTCAGGACTGCATCCCTGGACATTGGGGAGTGCCACCGGCTGAGTGGAATTGCCACCGGCAGTGGGATGTGGCCACCGGCACAAAATAAAGCCATCGGCTGATAATTTACTGCCGGTCGGCAATATATACTGCCGGTCGGCAAAGAAAGCCTGCAGAACCTGCAACTCACAGCAACAGAGGGCAAGGCAAAGCATAGCATGGCAGCACAATTCAAGGCATGTATGGACCAACCATGTCCCTTATCATGGCAATGACTCAAAGGGGCATGTGCCTCGATTCTCGGACCACCAATCACGCATTTCCATGCATGGTGGCCCAAAGAACCAAGTATGCAACTTTCATGTCAAATGAAATGCAAACCAACAAGGGGCAGGCATGCATGCAAGATGCAATGCAACCTAAGCATGCAAGCTAAGGATGCAACATGGCATGGCGATACACTTATGCAAGCATGCAAGCAAACATGAGGCAATGCTAGCCAATGAAATGGTGGGCTTAGGCATGGTTTAGGCAGCCCCAATAAGGCCTAAAACAAGGGCCAAAGTACCACAATGAGGGACCAAATACACATGCACACATACATGTGTTGAAAGGCCAACACTTAGGCACAAATTGGACAACCCTCAAACACATTTGAAAGAAGGTAATCATGGGCATATAGCATGCGACATAAGCATTGAAAATCATGTTAAAACATGAAGCCAAACCAAGCAACAAATCAAGCCAAACATGCAACAAATGGCCTAAGTGCTTGAAGCAAGTCAAAGGGGCTTGAACCATGGCCAAGCCAACCAAGCCTCACGAGGCTAAGAGGGCTTAAAATAGGTTCAAGGCAGACCTAGACCATGCAAAGGGAACTTCCTAGATGGCATCTAAGTGGCTCAATTTCAAAGCATGCACTATGGCCAAAGCATGGAACATGCTTCACATGCTTTCAAAGCATTAAAGAAGCATTCAAGGCAAACACATAGGCATGAAAATGGGGCTGAAATAGCATGTAGGGTGGTTCCAAATCACCAAATCAATGCAAAGATGTCATGCTATACATGCACACACTTAAGGCCAACAAGCCAAAATGCAAAGGGGCTATACTAGACATGCCAAAATCAACCCAAACACTTATGGACAGACCTAAAACATGTCAAGATAAGCACAAAATCTTCACAAATGTAAGCCTAAAACATGCTAGAAACAAAGGCACACAACCTAAGGCATGTTAAGGGATCACAAGGCATTACATGGCAACTATGCTAAGCATGCATGGAGTACCAAAACCAATTTAAAACCAAAACCAATTTAAAATCATGTTATATTGTGGATATATAAGCATGAAAAACAGCCTATACATGCTCAACAAACACTCAAACATAGGCTCCCTTTAGAGGCCAAAACATGCCCTTTTCAAGGACAACAAGGAGAGGGGGTGGCCCTCTCCTTCTAGAGACTTCAAGGCACCATCTTCCCCACTGAAATCCCTCAAGATTTCAGTGGTGAAGAGGCCCAAACACCAAAGTCCCGAAACTAGCACAAAATAGCACAAAATGAGGCCTTTCAAGGCCTAAGAGGGGTCAAACACCTCCAAACCACAAAACACTCTTAATAAACAATCAAGAGGGCCTAAAAACAGAACTTTTTTGTATTATACACTAAGCTCAAAAACGATTTTAAGATAGGTAGAAATACAATGCAAGATTGGGGAATAAAAAGGCTAGATTCTTACCCTTGAAGACCCCTTCACAAATGGTGCTCCAATGGCCCTCCTTGGCTTGAATCCAACACCAAAACTTCAAAATCAGTCCCTTAGAACCTCAGTTTCAAGAGGAAGGTGAAACACTAGGTGCTTGTGTGCAATAGTATGGACTAAAACACGCACAAGAGTAATATAGAGATAGGATGTGTAAGTAACTCAAACCCTAAAACCAGAGCTTGGTCTGTGTTTTCCCCTCTCTAAAAATGTCTAAACTCTCTAACCTTAGCAACAAGAGAGAGCCCCTCTCTATATAGAAGCTTTTGTCTTGTAAAGCTTACAAGACAAGCTTCATAAGAGGGAGATCCCTCCATCCACGTGTATGAAGGGGAGCAAAAGCAAGACAGCTGTCTTAAAATATCTGCAAAAACAGATGCACAGTAGTCGGCCGGCCAAAAATGCCATTTTGGCAAAATTGAGTGCCGACCGGCAGTAAAAAGTGCTGACCAGCACTAAATAGTGCCGACCGGCAATATACATTGCCGGTGGCAGCAAAAACCAGCCGGTGACCTCTAGCCACTGCCGGTGGTGGGTGGGGATGGTCCACAAGCCCTACCCTGCCTCTCAAAGGCAAAATGCAAGTGTTTGGTGCAAAACTAGACACTAAACGGTCGAGTTCGGAGATCCTGAGGCAAGGCGCGTAGCCGAGACTTCCAGAAACTCCAAACGAACACAAACATGGATGATCACCGAGTGTTCAAACGGTGACGTCCAAATCTTGAGGACGGTCAAAAATGGGGTGTCTACACCGTCCCACCAATACGAAGCTACATTTGAAACGAGACTTCTTGATTACAATTTACCATTACAAAGGACTTGCCAATCAAACATTTGGACCGTGGGGCCAACTGGTGTAACATTTTCCAAATCAGGACTTTTCAATAATTTCCCCTATTTCTTATATAGTGATATCAATAGTTAAAATAAATCACAATCACACATTACAGTTGAGGTGAGATACATAGAATTGTTCCATAATTTTCCCACATAGGGCAATAAAAATACAATAATGATAGTGCTCACCACCTTCCACCAAAAAATAAAAACCACATAACGGAATAAAAAATGCAATAATACCAGCTGCCACCAACTTACACCGAAAAAGAAAGATAACATAAAAGAGAACGGAAAAATTAGTTTCCGTCGAAGAGTGCATAAATAATTTTATTTTTATAGTGATTTAAGACTCTTGTGTATGATAGAAGTCGATTATTATATTTGGTATAAATATTTATTAGGACATTCACGTAATAAATTTAATTTTAAATTTTCTATACCCAATGGTTCAGGCGTTAAAATAATATATCCATAAGGATACTATTTTGCAAAATGATCAAACTCAAAAGTTCACGGCTTTATTTGTTTGGAACCACTCTCTTTATCTGCTCAAAATTGTATTTATCAAAACCCATTCTCTCTCTCTCTCTCTCTCTCTCTCACCTCTAAACCCCAATAAATCCTCTCTTCTCTTTCTACCACCACCGCCACTGTAGCCACTTCTACCATCGTTGTCACCCATTGACGAGTTTCATCACCGCCTTCTCCATCTGGTCATTTGCACCCTACTCTTCCAGAGTCTAAGATCGTCGGCCTCCTCCGTCATCCGCCACTGCTGCCGCCAAAGGCTTGCTCAACCGATCTCCTTCATTGTTCAGAACAAAGGCCAACAACTTCACCGTCAATGACATCTTGACCACAACTCCGCCTCCGGAATGTAGTGCTTCGATCGACGCCGTGGTGCTTCGATTGGTGACGGTGGGAGCTCGAGAACAACATCGTTACCATGGAGACTTCGGTATCGTCGGAGCCCGACACCATCTTCTACTACGACGACACGATCTAGTGTAATTTATCGAAGGTCGACCAAATTGAAGCGATGTCGTTATGGAGGATGACCTTACCTAAGTCGTCAAGGGTGGCGGAGGAGATGCAGCAGTTGGCGGTATTGGACTGCTAGACAACGACGGCAGAGGAGGAGGAGCCGTTCGCAAGGCGAAAGTTGTCATCAGCGAAGGAATTGGAGGGGGTCAGAGGCGTCGCCGCCTGGATTGGAGGTGCTGACGATCTAAACTGGGTATTATTGAAGGTGATGGCGGCAAAAAAAGGTAGTACCACCATTAAAGGATGAGGAGATGAAGGAAAAAGAGAATGCGGTGTTTGAAGAGGTCTTTGAATAGATGTGAGATATGGGTGGATTTGGATAGATCTGAATCAGATCTGAAAGTGATGAGAGGCCATAATCTCTACAGATAGAGGATTTTGGGATTTTGGTGTTTGTACAGATCTACCCATATCTCTAGGATTTGTACAGATAGAGATTTTTGGGATTTTGGTGTTTTTCAACCGATAGATTTAAACTAATAGTGGATTTTGAGATTTGTACAGATAGATTTAAACAAATAAAGGAAAAACTTGAATAGCTAATAAAATTTGGATTGGTAGATTTAAATAGATAATGGAAAAAATTGAACAGAAAGATATAAATTTAAAAAATAGTCAAAAAATTAAATAGATAGTCAAAAAATATTCAACAGATAGACAAGAGGTAAAATTGAAATAAAATGTCCTCCAAAATAACAAAAATGATTTATCACTAAATTATTTCACAAATGGTAAATCTCTCAACAAAAAAAAATAATAATAATGTTTACTAGATCTAATATCTTATACCCTCCTTAGATTAAACTTTTCAACAACTTTTTTTCTATTTTTTTATGTATTAGAGTTGCGCCAATAAAATTTTTCTGTAATGCAATTTATTTTATAACTATCTCACTAATTTGTAATTACTAGTGGTTGGACACGTGCGTTGCACATGACATGTGATTTTTTATCAACTGTTAATACTGTAATTATACATGTCTTTTAAATTGGTATGTGATATGTATACAAAGTATGAAGACTTGTATGGGTAATTTGATCTATATCCAAAATACAACTAAGTAAGAAATGAATACACACTTGGCTGAAGAATTTATATCATAAATGAGAACTTTTATAAACATAATCATTTTATAGCTAGATTGTTGATATCACAATCTTATCTTAAACAATAAACAATAAGCAGGTCCTTTAAATATATAGTATTTCATAAATATTTTTCTATCAACTTTCCACTTCAATTTTGCATAATCCATACCTGTAATACAATTGAATGTATGAAATTAATTGTACAATAACACAATTTTGTTTAATAGTTCATCTCATAATACAAATTCATTGAATCCACTATTGCATATTATTTGCATACTATTGGTGTAAGAATACATTAATATCAATATATAATATATTTTTATACATCAAGAGTTCTTAAGTCTTATTTTTTATACTACGAATATCTTGCATGATGAAAAATATAACATTAGTCATTAGTATATTTTCATTTATTTAAAAAATGTAAAATAGTTTTTTTTTAAGAAAATGGAATGATATTGTAACTTAATATTTTGATCGATATAGGAATTTCATAATTATTTTCACAATGTTTATAGATTCATACTTATAAGTGTTTGCAATGTTACTTTCATGACACAAAGTCACATAATTTATCATGACATTTGTAAGTAATCAGCATATAATAAAAATTGATCAAAACTTTTTTTTTTTGTGTACTTACTTTCTATATTATTGAGTTACTACGATAATGTTTGGGCATCATTTAATTTTTTTTCTTGTAATTTGACTAAAATATATGCATGAGGTATATTATTTTTTTTGAATTTCATAACAAATATGACAATTCATACTTTAACTCGTCTAACTTTTTTCGAGAACATGTTACAATAAATTTTCTGTAATTTTTGTTTCACTATCTTCTTATTTTCTTATTGCTCACCATTACAACTCATTGTAATAAAAATATTTTGATTAGTGGGAGTTTGAGACGATATCATATTGTTATAAATTTTAAAATTCATTTTCCTTCAATAATGTGATTTTTTTCTGTGAGTGAAAAAAAAATACAATTATTGCTGTGGATGGAGGTTTTTGCAAAATCTTGATTTGTTATTGAAAGTGTTTGTTGTCGATACTTATTTGTATGACATGTATGTATTTATGTATTGAACAGAAGTTGATAGGAGAACAAAACATAATTCCATAATTTTTTCTTAATAAATACAACTATTTTACAAAAGTGATACATGTTAGAAAATTAAAGTATCTAATGATAATACAACATTACATATTGACAATATATAAGTACAATAATATATATATATATATATATATATATAAATTTACATTTCTTTATATTTGTATATATAGACATTGACATATATACGATATCACAAAGGTAATATGTGAAATTTTTTGTAACAATATAATACAAGTAACAATGAGAAGTTAATTATTCATAATTAAATAGTTAGTCATAATATAGATGTTTAGTATTATATTTTTGTGTGTATGCACCATTTTTTTATTAGATTATTAAATTCACATAAAAATTAAAAGAGATTTGTGAATAATCTGTGTAAAATTAGAGATTAGTGAAGAAAGATTTAAAAAAAAAAGAAACTTATTTGGTTTGGTTTATTTTTTCAAACTTTTGTTTTGAATTTTTTGATTTTCATTTTTTTTTTGACATTGTTTTTCTAATAACTCTTTTATTTTCTTTTTATATTCATTTAATTTAATACTTTTTTATTTTTTAATTTTACTTTTAGATTTAGTTTGGCATCTCTAAAAAAATTTAAAAAGTCAAAAAGTTACTAAAAAAAATTAAAAAGTTATCACTATTCACAAATTAAAAATATATATAAAAAAATAATTTATTACAGATTTTAATAGACAGACGTGACTGGTACTGAGAAGGAGATGGAAAGGATGCCAAACGGGAAAAAAAATTTATTAAATTGAAGGGTAATATTGGGCCAATGGGGGCCACCACGGGTCCCGTTTTAATAATCTAAACCGTGCAATGTGTCAAACTCGTTGAGTACTATATGTTTGTAAAAAATCACGTTAATCGGATATATATATATATAGCTACATGATTAAATCAGTTTTGTATAAACAATAGATGGTGTTATAGTTAACGGTTGACAAAAAGCTAACACGATCAGATAGCTATCGATATCCGATCAACGTGATTTTTTACAAACATATATTACTCGACAAGTTTTACATATTGAACGGTTCCGATTAGCAAAACGGGACATGTGGTAGGCCCACACAGGCCGAACAACACCGTCTAATTCAAGCCCGAAAAAAGAGGCAACCATTTTCCAACTCTTAACAGCCAAATACACTGCCTTAGGTACCGTACGGGCTACTCAATCACTTCGCCTATACACTTATTTATATAATTTTTTAATACACATTTTTTCATAAAAAATCAAAAAATTAACCCAAACATCTATCTTTTTTTTCTTAATTTTTTAGTCAAAAAAGACAAAAAGTACACTTATTTAGAACACCCCAAACAACCCTAGAAAATAATTTGTTGTGTCCTTTTTGGAAAAAATTTATTAATAATAAATAATAATAATAAAATAGTACATGTTTGAATTTATAAAAAATTTTACCAATATTTTACTTTTTAATTCTATTTAGATTATTAGATATTAGATTTTTATGTAGAAGTATAATTTAAATATAAAATACGAAGAAATTTTAATATCTTTAATCACCAAAACTGAGAAAATATGAAAAATCAAAAAACGGATTTAACAAAAAAAACTAACGAAAGTAGTTCTTATTTAGAATTTTGATATTATATCTTGATTATTAAAGTACCATGTAAAATATTACTGTTCATAAAATATAATTCAAATAAAAAGAAAGTGTACGAGGTAACCTGCGAAATTTTGAAATGAAGCACAAATCTGTTTTAGAAACGCATGTGCTTTCCTCTGTCTAAATTCGAATGAATGTATACAACTTTGAGATTCAACCAAAATTATTCACAGTGATTTGATTCATTATGTATAATTGTAAATATTATGTATATCAGTATAGAAGCAAACACAAAAAAAAAAAGTAAATATTTTTTATTCTTCAATTATCATCAAAATAAAAAATAAGAAGACGAATGTTTTTTTTTTTAATAAGGGAGATGATTTGTTCATATTTATATATAACTTTTGAAGGTAGATATATAATTTTTGAGTATTCAACTCTAAAAATAAAGAGTTAGTTGTTTATATAGGACTTTTTATGAATTTTAAAATGGGGATTTTTATTGATAAGTCCAATTTAGAAGTGTTTTAACCCAAGAAGTCCACGAAGGAATTTTTTAACCCATTTAGTCCCATGTATGTATAGTTTTATTCCATAAAGTCCATTTTCTTGATTTACACTATTTTCTTGGACACTTATGCCCTTATATTTAATTTTGATAACTTATAAATATTTTTTGAACGATTAGCAATTAAATGATGTGAATATTCATATTTTAAAATTCACATTGGTAGGAATGTAAAATTGGCCCGTGGGCAGTCCGAAACCCAGCTGCGAGCCGGGGCGAACCCGGCCCGTTGACAATGTGAATATTCACATTGACATATTAACATTCACATTAATAGAAGTGTAAAATTGACCCCCGTCCCATGGTGGCGCGAAACCCGCCCGCGACCTATGGCCGGCCCGGGGCGGTTCCGGTCCGGCCCGTCGACAATGTGAATATTCACATTGACATGTTAACATTCACATTGATAAGAGCATAAAACTGGACAGCAGCCCAGGGCGGGCCCGACCCGGCCCGGCCCGTTGACAATGTGAATATTCACATTGACATGTTAACATTCACATTGATAAGAGTATAAAACTGGACAGCAGCCCAGGGCGGGCCCGACCCGGCCCGGCCCGTTGACAATGTGAATATTCACATTGACATGTTAACATTCACATTGATAAGAGTATAAAACTGGACAGCAGCCCAGGGCGGGCCCGACCCGGCCCGGCCCGTTGACAATGTGAATATTCACATTGACATGTTAACATTCACATTGATAAGAGTATAAAACTGGACAGCAGCCCAGGGCGGGCCCGACCCGGCCCGGCCCGTTGACAATGTGAATATTCACATTGACATGTTAACATTCACATTGATAAGAGTATATCGACAGCTACTTGATCAGCTTGCATTTGCGTCTGTAATTTATTTTTTAAATCATAATTATCGTTGAAACAAATGTAAGTTGATGAAATAGCTATTGATATCCGATCAAAATAATTTTTTGTAAGGATGATATACTCGACGAACATTACACATTGACGGTTTGAATTATCGAGATAGGCCCAAAATCGGACCTACCACAGCCCAACATCACCATTCAGTTTCAATTTTGGACTGAAAAGAAACTGTGGCCGTAAATTTATGTAGTGTTGTATATTGATATTTGTTGATTAAAATAGTGAGACTCAATATTTTTTATTAGTTTTTTAAGAAATAAATTGACAGCGTAAGTAATAAATGGTGTAGAATAATATTTGAAACAATAGTGATAGACACCACTAATTTTGGAGGTCTAAAATGACCACTAATGACATGGCACTCAATAAAAAAAGAAAAAAAATACAACACCAAAACTAAAACATCAAATCATTCATGGTGGGACCTACTGCCAGTGCTCCCACTCATTTTCCTATTTCAAAACTATCAAATGATCACTCTTACCTTACACCAAAAAAGGAAAACTCACATATGAGGTTAGAATTCTTTTGACATTACATTTAATATAATTTGAATTGTACATGAAATTAGTAGATTAAAATTAATTAATTTTTTATACAGATATGTATATATATATATAATATATAATATAATCTGATAATATGAATATTAAATAGATCAAGTTATTATTGAGCCTGCATAACACTAAATTGACACAAATAACTTGTTTAATGAAAAATTATTTATATATTTTAGTATTCTAAGATGGCATTTTCTTCTGTATATAATTTTATCAAATTTATTAAAAAGCATATAAAATAATATTTGAAAAATATTAGAGACTTACAATTTAGACTTTTAAATTTATTCGCAATGATGTGGCAAGGAGTTACGCCTTATATGGTTAAATGCGTGACAAATGTTGATACCTATTTGTTGGCTTTTTGGCTTTCGAAAGTTACTTTCGTAATTATGAGCGTGCCAGCAAGGATCAATCAGCCCTTACAGAATTTTAATTGCCAACCAATTATTCAGACGATTGTGTTATAGTTCTTTCAGCCTCAATGAAGAGGACTTTTACTGGTGGCTTGATTTAGGAGAATTTAAGCATAAGAATAGTTAAATAAAGAACAATTGAAGCATTTCATTAGTATGAAAGACTTACAATGATCCAAACTTAGCCTCGTAGAGATTTACAGCGACAATATACTGGAAAACTACTCCTATGAATTAAGTGTAGTGCAGGAATTTAAAGTACAGAAATATAAAGAACAGGAAATATAAAAACTGGAATGAAATATGTAAAGTAAGACTGGTTTTTTAGATCTGAGCCTCCTCCTTTTCCTGAGGTCTTCCTTGCTATTTATACTCCCCAAAGATAACCATCGAACTGCACTTCAAACTGTCGAACTGCTCCTCTGTAATCGCTGATCATGCTGCCTTATGAATAGTTCCACTACGCTTTCACTTACGGTTAGGCTTCCCTCCTATATTTGAATTTGAATGTGAGTAACCGTTGATGCCACGTCACTTTGCATCTCTTTGTTGATCTACTGTTACTCAGATCTTATAACAACCAATTTTAACCGCCACGTATATGATCAGGATCGGAGACTTGACTGGTTTCCCCATATTACCCTTACTTTGCCACACGTCGAATTGTCACTGGCTCATACAAAATATGTAGCCAACATTACCCCTCGCACTAATATACCCAAGACTTGGTGATATTAGTGGATTTGGGTCTTTTCCCCACGTCTTTAGAACGTGCATGGGTTTTGCATCTACCCTGAAATGCAACTGTCACTCACCATCTGTATTAAACTCTCGTTTAATCCTTTAAGCACTTCCACTATCTAGCATTCGAACAGACTGATACATTTCATGGCCGAATTAATTTTTTCCTCCAGTGATCGAGCACACGAAGAGTCATATGTCGATGTTGTTCCTCCTCGAAAGAACGTCCATGCATTTATTAGCCACCTTTACCCACCTTTCTATATTCAAGTCATGGATGCCTTTGCAAATTACCAACCTTTGGATTACGAACACATTGCTCTTAATCCTTCGATTCAGAAAGTTGCTGGTATAGACATAAGAAGTTCTTCCTCTAACTCACCCTTACAATTCGAACAAACTGCTCTCAAACCTTTGATTCAAAAAGTTGCAAATATGGACTTGAGAAACTCTTCTTCACAAGTCTCTATATGGGATAAAGCTGCAACTTCTTCCTTTTCTGAGGGTTCTGACTGGACAAGCTGGTCAACACCTGAGACCTATGATTTGAAGGAGCGAATCAACCATCATTTTGTTGAGTTCACTGACCCTTTAGAGTTTCCTTCCTATGCTCGAAGTTCAGTGGTCTATCCCTATGTGCCCATTGACCATCAACGTAGTCTGGAGGAGAATCTGCTTGTAGCATGGTATACATCCTCCATGCCTACAAAGATACTGCACGCTGCCCACTGCCTAGAAGAAGCACAAGGGTACAAGCCATCATTCTTAGCCCAGAAGGCGAATATTTGTTCTTCTGACTGGCTTGATTATATTAATGCCTTTGTTCCTTCTGCTCCCGTGTCATCTCCAAAAATAGAAGCGTCCACACCTTCTTCTTCGTCTCCAGAAGTTGAAGTATTCATACATTCTCCTCTACCAACTCTTTGCTGGACAGAGAGACTGAAGCTTGCCCTATCCATGAATAACGTCTTTCCACCTTATAAACCTCTACCTTCTCCGACTCCAGCTGAGCGGAAACAAGCTCAACTTCTGCTTGCAGCTTTTTCTCACTTGCCTTTTAATGTTCTTGAGGACGAAGTCCCTCTCAAGAACCTTCGATGGGCTTGTGATATTCTGACTAGGGGCCATGTCCTTAATCCCCTTGCCCAGGCAGAACTTCATATGTTTCTGGACCAACTTCCATTGCTTCTCCACTAGCATCGAAATTCTATGGCTACTACACAATCTTTAGACCAACTTTCGTCTCTTCGAATTCATGCTCAGTATGAAGCAGAGAACTTCATTGAAGAATTCGGTGATTTCAAGAATAAAGATTCTGCGTATTAGGATGACTTAGACATTGACGAATTGGAACAAGGATTGAGAGAGGTGTCTTCCGAAATAAAGGCTGAAGAGCTCTACTACGAAGTGAGAACGCATCAACTTATGCAGCCAATGCTAGAAGACATAGAAGATAGAATAAAGAAAGAACAAAAATTTATTGATCATTGTTGGACTAAAGTTCATGATCTTGTTATTTATTTCATTCCTTATTTTTATGAGCTCGAGTTTATACCGAGATAGGGTCATCTGATGTAATCGCTTTGGCTTGAATATAAACAAAATTCTTCTTCATTTGGCATTGTTTGACCCTGCTTCCACTTGTCTTTTAAAAGTCAATTCAGAGCTTCGAATTGAACAATTTCATCCTTCGAATCTGGACTTAATTGTTTTAAATGAAACAGTAAAAGAGCCAATTATGAACTTTTCTAATTTGTGGAATAAAGTTGACAGCTTTGGCTGATTTTCAATTAGAAACAATGCTTCGGATCTAGCAATCTTATACTTAAAGTCTGTTTTGGCCATAAGCAACATCTAGTCATTGTCATTATGATCGATTAGTTTGAAATTGACCATTTTCTTTGCTATTTTAGTTCAATAGACAACCCCCCCTCTTTTTCCTCTTTATATAAACCACCCATTGGTTTTGATGTTTCGAACACCAAATCCCATCCTTAAAGAATCTCAAGTTTTACCTCGAAGGACATTACCTTTGTTAAAAACCTAAAAACAGGTCTTTAAACCCTTTGAAGTAAAATAAACACTCAAGTATTCTTATATTTTTGGGTATGGAAACCTGCTTCGAAGCCGGCTTCTCTGTTTCGAAGCCGTTGTTTTTTGGCTTTTGGCGCTAAAACTTGGCTTCGAAGCCAAATATCTTACTTTGAAGCTAGCCTCAACATCTGGGCTTTGTTTTTCCCTCCAAAAGTATCAATATTGAAGGAAGCTCTTTGTATTCGTACTTCTAATACTTAACAACTTATGCAATATATTTTCAGACACAAAAGCTTAAAAAACCCTTTTGTTTCGTGCTCTGAAACCCCTTGCTCTTTCAACGCACAACCCCTCTTTCTATCGATCTTCGGCTTCTTTCTACTTCCTTTCTTGGTTTCACTTTCAAGAAAAGCATACTGTCAATGGCTTCTTCTTCAGTACCGGTCGTAGAGCGTACGAGCCCATCTGTGGCCCTGAAGAGGATCATTGATGCAAAATGTGAGAAGTACAAAGCTGGAGAGAAAAGCGCTATTGATGGACGCATCTTCCTCCCTCGTCGCCATGTGCAGCAAGATTACGTGCTTGGGCCCATATTCAAAGAGATCCTACTGAGCTCCCAGCCCTATATCCTCGTCTGGAAAACCAATGTCTCCTTTATGAAGGTGGTCTTGACTGGAGGAACTGGAGGATAAATTGCCCCCACCGATGTTGGCCCACGGTGAGACCAGAGTGGCAAGAATGGTATGATCGGGTTGTTCCTGCTGGGACCTTGGACCTTCAAGAACTCTGCCTTCTCGATGCTCTCATACTATCCAGGGTAACTATCTCAGAGGACCCTTTCCTTATTCCTACTGCCTTGTGTTTTTGGAATCCTATCTTTAACTTCTTTCAATTTAGATGCGGGATGATGGCCCCTACTGCTGTCTTGTGTTTTTGGAATCCTATCTTTAACTTCTTTCAATTTAGATGCGGGATGATGGCCCCTACTGTTCTTGATATTTTCCATTTACTAGGATTATCCCCCATTGGTATCCCATTTGGACCAGATTACCCTGATTTAGTAGTCCCTTTCTCTCTCCCCTCCCTTAACTCATCTTATAGTGATTTCACTAGGGCTGAGAATAAAAGAGAGGGCCTTGTGACTGATAGGGAATTCTTTTCTTTCTTATTGTATTGGCTTTGTAAATTCCTCTTCTGCACCTCCTCTCAGAGAATCATGCCTGAATTTGCTCCTCTTGCCAAAGCCTTTGTTTTACAGAAAAAGGTGGCCTTAGCCCCACATGTTCTAGGTCACGTATATAGAGTCTGCTCCCTTTTCTGTGAGAAACCCTTAGATGCTAATCAAGGGGGGCCATTCTGGATTCTTCAGTTTTGGCTTTTCGCCTATTTTACTGAGTTACAATCCAAGTGCCTTAAATTTTCTGAGCCAAACCCTCTTACTCATGGTATAAGGCTGGCCAATGCCTCACTTTATCCCTCTACCTTTGCTTTTTACTTCTCTTTCTTCCACCAACTTCCAGCTTCCCTTCCTACTTACCGTTTCCGTCCCTTCGAACCCACCATTGGTCCATCTTGGTTGAGGAATTTCCTAAGTGACCAGTCCTGTATTTCACCTATTCACAAAGATATATGGGCCTCCATTTTGACTCCCAGAGAGTTATTTATCGGGACTTTGAATCCGAAAGCCTACAAATGCATTCCTGAACCTTACTGTCCTGCTCAATTTGCTAGACAATTTGGCCTCACACAAGGGGTCCCAATACCTCTCTGCAGCAACCCCAATCTCAACCTTACTAGAAGGGATCTAAAAGTCCGGAAGTCCAGGCTAGAAGAGGCAACTTTTAAATTTATAGACGACTTGGTCAATTTCGATTATACCCCTTTCATTCCTCAAGGTACCGTATTGAAGAGATACCAAAACTGGTGGGTGACTAACATGGAAATCTACTTGGCCATTTCACCTCAAAACCTACTAACGGTGTTAGATGTGGCCAAGCCCAAAGGAGCTGGAATTGTCACTTTTTCCACTGTTTCAGTTGCAGCACATGCTACAACACAATCTGCTCCTGCTGCTTCAATTCCTCCTAGAGTTACTCGGGCTGCCTTAAAGAAAGATATATACCCTTGTCCCTTCTCTTTTTGTCTTTTTATAATGCATTTAGCCTTATCTTTAATTCTTCTTTTGTGGAGGTGGCCAACAACAAAAGAAAAGGAGGCTCCTTGAGCTTGAGAAGGAAACATCCGATATTCAAGGAGAAGAAAAAGAAGAAGCAGATCAAGAGGAAGAGTTACCCTTGAAAAGAAAGAAGAGAGTGATCATCTCTTCCTCTGACTTGGTTAGGGATGAAACAACTGTCAGAGAGATGGAAGATGAACTCATTTCTTCGGAATCCAGAACTCAGTTTGAAGAAGTTGAGAAGAAAATTGAGAAGGAGCAGACCCTGTCAATACAGAGAAAAAGGAAAAGAAATGTGACTGTCTCTCCTTCTGATATGGTCGAAGACTTTGATTCCGAGACAATTGCCAAAGCAATGAAAAAGAGAAAAAAATTCTCTGCTTCTGCTACTATCTTGGTTGAAGATACCATCCATGAAGCAGCCGTCAAGGCAGTAGAACAAGAACATTCTAAGGCCATGATTGTCTTCGAGAGAGCTGAGAAGAGACGGCAGCAACAATTTTTGAGAGATGAAGCTGCCGCTGCTGATACACTACAAAGGGAAACTGCAAGAAGGCAACAAACTGCCAGACATTACTCCCTTCGTAGTTCTCCCATCATCGCCGACACTTCTGGAGCAGGTAATCTTTTTCATATTTCTGCTGTTTTTTCTTTGTCAGCCTTTGGTATTGAAGTTTAACATTGCTTTACATTTCTTCCTCTTGCAGTAGCAACTTCTAAGTTCATCTTTCCAATGAGACCTCTCTCAGTTCCATTTGAGGTTGATCAGATACAGGATGTAAGGGCTATTCAGACCATACTTCCTCTTCCAAGGTCTACACTTCCTGCACTTTTCCTGAGGCCAAGCATTCCTGCACTTCTTTCTCTGAGTTTGACTCCACGTCTTTCCCACTTGACCCTTGACTTTCCTCAATTTACTTCTCTATCGAGTCTTGCTCCTCTTCCTCCTTCCAAAGAAATTCCAACTGCTACATCATCTCTGATGGCAATTGATTCCCCTATTGAGGGTGCTGGCAGCTCTCCAACTCGTGATTTATCACCTTTACCTAGCTCCAGCCCTCCTTCACTTGATTCATTGGTGGCTAGGACCATGGAGATTGTTAAAGATACTCCACCCATTTCTCCTATCCCTATGCAGTCTTCTGTGTCTTCCACGACAACTCTTTCTGCGCCCCTTATGTCTAATGATGAGGTTGATGTCTTCGAAGTAAGATTAGCTAGTCTCTTTGACGTCCCCTCTATTTCTCCAATATTCGATGAGGAAGCTGAGCCATTAGTTTTAGCTGACTCTTTTCTAAAAATTTTTGAGAGCTTTCCTTCCTCCAGCAACAAGCCTTCTGTACCTTTGATAGACTTAGACACCTGCCTAGACCTGTTAATTCCCTTTTCGAGGATTCCCTTCGAGGCTCTACAAAGGCCTATAATTAAAAATGGTTTTCTTCAGTGCTGCAAACTTGCTGAGCAGTCTGGTATGGATGTCTCAAGTCACCTATCCCAGGCAGCAGCTACTATCGACTTCTACATCAACATATGTCATGCTGCCATGGCTGCAGATGAGAAATTTGTTAGAGACCAAAGTTTTGTTTCTCAAGTGCATACTGAAGTGTCAAAGCTTAAGGAACAACACTCCTCTGCCTCTCACTTTTGAACTCAACTACTGGAGAGGAAAGCTCAACTTGAAGAGGAGCTTTCTACAGTGAATCAGGCCTTAGTCCGAACTAACATCAAACTGCAAATCACCAATCAAGGACTGGCCGATCAAAAGAGAGACATGGCTGCAGCTATTCAACTATTTTCATCATTTACCAATAGGAAATCTGTTGTACAAAAACAACTAAAACATTGTAATGATTTTTGGGCCAATTTGTGGCACGATGTAATTGACTTTTTATGAAAAACAAGTTCTTGTTTATCATCTTATGTTCTTGTATTCAGTGTTTATTTTATTCCTTGTGTTTTCCAAATAGTTGAAAAATAAGGCTTTAAATATCTGCCATTAATCTTTTTAGGATGCACATAACCATTCAAAATTTTCAAATGGTATGCTCCAAAAGGCAAAACTCTATGAATTTGATATGGTCCTTCCCAGTTAGGTGACCATTTGCCAAACCTATGGCTTTTAATTCCTATTGGAAGTATTGTTTTCCACACCAAATCACCTTCATCAAAGCCAACATGTTTGACTTTCTTATTATAATTTTTGGCTGCCTTCTTCTTCTGAAAGAGAATGCTATTTAATGCAAGAATTCTAGCTTCATCTATATCTTCTAACTCCAAGCACATACTCTGATAGTACTGCTCAGGATCTAACTGGTCTTAGCATCTTACCCTCAAGGATTTAACATTGATCTCCACAGGTAATACTGCATCATGCCCATAAACTAAGGCATAAGGAGTGACTCTTGTGCTTGACCTTGGGGAAGTTCTATAAGCCCACAATACATCCAACAATAAGTTATGCCAATCCCTAGGATTATCTTCCACAACCTTTTGTATTCCTTTTTTCAAGGACTTATTGGATGATTCAGCTTGACCATTGGCTTGTGCATAATATGGGGTGGAATTAACAAGGCTAATTTCAAACTCAGACACAAAAGACTTTACCATTTTTCCATAAAAAACAGTCCCATTATCAACCATTATCGTTTGTGGGATGCCAAATCTATGGATCAAGTCTTTAATGAACCCAATAACCTCCGTCTGATCTACAGCTTTGTATGGCTTAGCTTCGACCCATTTGGTGAAATAATCAGTAGCTACCAAAGTGAAACAATGATGCTTCGAAGAGGGTGAGTGTATTTTCCCCATCATATCCATGGCCCATCCTCTGAACGGCCAAGGCTTTACTACTGCATGCAGATCAGTTATGGGCACATGCCTTATTGTACTATGCTTTTGACATGCCTAGAAACCCTTTGCATATTCTATACAGTCTTTAAGGATAGTTGGCCAATAGTAGAAATGTCTTCGAAGCAACCATCTCATTTTTACACCAGGCTGATGTGCACCACAGATGCCTTCATGAACCTCAACCATAGTTGTTAATGCATCTTTTGGTCCTAAACATTCAAACAATAGACCATCTCCCCCCCCCTTTTTGTAGAGATCGTTGTTAGATATGATGTATTGCATAGATTGCAATTTAACTCTTCTGCTGGCTTTTGAGGATGGGCCAGCCAAGTACTGTATTATTGAATGCCTCCAATCTTGTTCCTGCAAATCATTATGATTGATTTCCAGGACCATGT
>NW_021025528.1:947326-958225 GCF_004153795.1 Camellia sinensis
CGCCATCTTGGCACCTCAACAGAGGTTGTAGTTGAGGAGAAAACGCAATCGACTAATGTCACATCACTCGAGACTAAACTGAACACTCCATCATCTTTCTCCAATAAACCTAAAATTGGACGGGTATTTCTTAGAGTGCTTAATATTGATAAACAGTTTTTCCATTGTGTTTAAAAATCCCATCCACGGAGGAAACAAATCAGTCTTCACCTAGCAAGCCACTAGCCTTCTGAAAGATAAGAGAATCAGTTCAAATTAGAAGCTTAATCTCCTTATATAGTGTGGGCTTTTGGCGTATCATCCTGGAAACTTCCTTTCAGGTCTTATTCGTCAGTACACAACGAGAAAAAGGATAGATCGAATCTTCCACACCCAGCTACATAAAGCCAAAGCCATCATGAAAGCCATGAACCTCTCCATCCAAGTAAGAAAAGAATTACACAAAGCTTTGCCCCTCTATGGACATGTAATAATTTCTTCGATCAGACTCTTTCATTTCTAACACTGCCCGGAAAACTAAGTTCTTTCTTGCCTTATTAAAGGCTGAAGAGTGGACACGAGAACTTGTGTGTGGACAAACGAGCATTTCAAAGTGCTTTCAAAGGCAATACAAAGCCTACTTGGCCAACCCTCCAGTACTCGATGCCCGCCACAAAATGGCGTTAAGCCTTTGAAGTATGTAACATCTGCAGCGCAGATCATTCGGGAGCTTTCTAGCCTCAAGACAATGAGAGAAGCAAGGCAAAGGAAGCAAGCCCCCTGTTTATTACCTCCTTATGTGAGGTCTTCAACAATCCTCCCTCCTTCGTGAATGTAACTATTCAGGTAGTATATGCATTTGTTCGCTTTTGCGCTGTATTTTTGCTCGCCTATCCGCTGGGTAGAGTATGAAGCTATCCTCCAGAACACCTATACCCCGAAGGTTGTTTGCGCTACGAACTGTCTTGGGTAATGTTCGTGGACGGCGCATGACAAACAACCACAAGAAATGAGGATCCTGTCAAAATAATATGTTTTAAAATCTCACCGAGAGGTTACTGTTCGAAAGAGGGAGAACTCTGATCTGTGGAGTCAAGTAGTAACGTGAGTAGTTATATATATCTTTATGAAATATTTTATAGATTTCCCCGCTAAAAGCGCCGGTCCACAAAGGAACAGAGTCCTTTTAGCCAATTCTTTTCGCCACGATCCATAACACAATGTTGTTTCTTCTTCTGAAAACCAGAGAAGAATCAACGGTGTTTTCTATATTGGAACTTAGTTGCGTTTGTGACGTAACAGCGCTTATGAGGAGGACTTCCTCGATCGCTTACCCCATGGCTTTTAGTGTTCTGGGGAGCCATGGCTTAAAGTTGAGATACGTAATGATCGAAGCTTAATGCAGGCGCCCAACATCGGACATTGGGAGGTAAATAGTTGAATAATAGTCCTTCAACATAAGAATAGGATTTAACTCCACATGTTTCATAAGTGAGTGGTATTGAAACTGCCCTCTCGTCCCTAACTAAATAATCATGCTAGAGCTTCAACTATGCATAACACTGATAGTAATATGGATGTCAAGAATATCTTATTGGATTACAAAGTACATGCCATCGTTGGACATACGTTGGATCGATTCGCCCACATTAGACCTCTTACCCCAACTAACCAGATACGGTTAAATTGAGGAGTTTTAAAAGTGTAAATTATGTATTAACGAATATAAGTCCGCCCTGCCATATTAATGGTTGTCGCATTACATTTGCTTCCCAATTTGAAATAGCAAATGTAACCTCATGTTCCGACGATTCTTGATAATAGAGCTACATGATCGCTGGCTCAAAAACTGAATTTTCAAGAGTAACAGGGATGGTACCCGCCGGTTTTCATATCGGGACGTAAGCGCAAGACAGCAAGTGCCAAAAGAATCTATACCGTGGAAGCGCCCTTAAATAAAACGCACACATCGATGTTCCTTCATGGATTGGGATTTAACCACAATGTCATCAATATAACACTCTAAATACCCACCAATAAGGTTATGAAAGATAGTGTTCATAGCCCTCTGATATGTGGCCCCAACATTCTTTAGGCCAAATGGCATTTTAACCCATTCGAAGGTCCCGATATTCCCAGGACATCTCAATGCTATCTTGTGAACATCCTCCTCCGCAATGCAGATTTGGTTATAACCAGAGTGCCCATCCATCATTGATAAAATCTGATGTCCTGCTGAGCTATCCACCAGCAAATCTATTATAGGCATAGGATATTCATCTTTCGGAGTTGCTAGATTTAGGTTTCTAAAATCGATGCATACCCTCATTTTTCCATTCTTCTTAACTACAGGCACAATATTAGATAGCCACTCAACATACCTGGCTGTCCTGATAAAGCCTGCCTTGAGTAGTCTAAGAATTTCTTCCTTAACTTTCTGGATCACGTCTGAACCCATTCTTCTTGGTTTTTG
Organism: Camellia sinensis; assembly: GCF_004153795.1. Classification (NCBI taxonomy): domain Eukaryota; kingdom Viridiplantae; phylum Streptophyta; class Magnoliopsida; order Ericales; family Theaceae; genus Camellia; species Camellia sinensis. The sequence goes on from NW_021025528.1 coordinate 949,779, forward strand.
TTTGTATGGCTTGAAGTTAGACTTCATGGGAAGCCTATGTTCTACTAATGACCTGTCCAATCCTGGTAGTTCATTATATGACCATGCAAAACAATCTTTATATCTTCTCAGAATAACCAACAACTGGTCCCTATCAAGAGAATTCAACCAAGCACTTATATAAATAGGTTGTTATACAGAATATTCCCCTAAATTTATTTCTTCTAAGGGGTCTTGTATCTGAGTACTTACTGGAACTCCTTCTTTGATCCCTTCTGGCTTCGAAGCAGCCTCCTTGCTGCGTTTTGTTTCCAGGCTCTTTGATTCCTTCTCTTTATCCTCCTCCTCATAGACAAAGTCTGTCCACAAGGTTTTTTCTTCCTGTATTTCTTGGACTTTTGCTTCTATGTCCAATGCACAGTATTTATCAAGGGTCAAAACTCTGGCTTGTTGCTGCTCCTGCTTGTAGCCAATCGTCATGACTTCTTTCTCTTGCTCCCGCACTTTCTGGACTATTGACTTTACATCCAATATTGAAAACTTAATTAAAGCCAAAGACCTGGCTTCTGGTGCTTCATCTTGCTGCCTATAACCAGGCATCATTGTCATCTTTGACGACCAGCTCTTCATCAGCACTCTCCTGGACTAAGTGTTTCAGGTGTGCTACTTCCTCATCAGCCGTTACTTCGGCTGAGCCATCGGATTTCATCAATATACTGAGCGGTGCCACGCCCTCAATATACAACTTGGCTTCTGCGAAATCTGCACAGGCTATGGAAGGTTGAAGATCTGCATTAATTTCCTCCGTCTCCCTATTGCCTAGAGCCATTATCATTTTTTGATGCAAAGAGGAAGGCACACATTTGTTAGTGTGGATCCAATCTCTACCAAGTAAAGCATTGTACTTCGCATTGCTGTCGATGACAAAAAACGCCGTCATGCAGTCCTTGGTTCCCACACTCAGGTTAATGGTTAAAATTTCCTAGGCCATCTGTTTGTCACCAGCAAAACCAGCAATGGTTGTACTGGTTGGGATCAACCTGGGGTTCTTTTTTCCTAATTTCTTCAGGGAGGATTTCGATAGTAAGTTCACCACTGCCCCATTATCCACTAAGACTCGGTTTAACTGTATCCCATCGAAGAAGGCCTTAATGTACAAAGGCTTAACATGCTGCGTCATAGAATCCGAGGGATATTCAAAAGGATACGAGAGGTTAATACTTACCACTTCTTCACCCTCATACTCAGCTTCCATTGGGGTAACCATTCCGAAATTGTCTTGTACCGTACTCGCTTGTGAATCTTCACTAGAGATTGGAATTGGATCAATTTCTTGCCCCTCTTGATTCTCATCTCCAGCTTAGAATTCCTGCGGTAGTATGTGTACCATGTTTACTGATACTAGGGGAAACGAGCCAAACTGGATGGCTGGCTGTACCTGTTTCCCCTCTTGGCTACCTTGGTCAACTACCTCAGAAACATCCTGCATGCTGCATTCTGGTATTTCATTGCTAACAAGTTCCTTCGAATGGTTTTCCTCGACTGGTTTTTCAACCAAAAATGTTTGCTTGGCCATGAAAGCTTCGAACATTTCTTCTTCCACCATTTCTTTCTTTTGGCTCATGCCAATTTCTTTTTCTGTCTTGCTGCCACTCTCCATCAGAGCTTTCTCCAATCCTGCTAGGCTATCCTTCTCTCTGACTTTTAGTTCAGAATGAACCTTAGCCAACTGTTCTCTGCTGCAATCCACCTTGCTTTGTAGAATTGGCTTTGGAGCATGGTCTAATTTTCGATTCTTCTTTTCTTCAGTCTGGATCAATGAAGAACTTTCTTTCAGGTCTTGCTGATATTGGGTGTACCTACGCTGAATTTTCCTCCTTTGTGATCTGGAAATAACGGGGACCATATCTGGTTCCTTCGTTCTTGGGTGTTTCAGCAATACCCAGTTGTTGGGAGCCACCAAAGGAGGCTTAACCATCCTACCTTGATTTCCAACATTCCTTTGGGTAGGCACCTCCCTAGGTTTGTTCTGCCTCACAAACCAATCTGGGACCCCAGGTACCCACGAACTTACTGACCCAGATGTTGAATTGCCCTTTTCTTCCTTCGAGGTCACCTTCGAAGCTGGCTGTGAAGGCAATTGTTTGGCCCTGTCCCCAAGCTTTGAGCCTGATTCAGGCCTTCGATGATGGTGATCATTTTCTATCCTCCGTGAAGCTAGTCCAGAGGGCCAATTTCTAGCTTTGATCCTAAACCTTGAACTCTTCTCCAATCTTCTTTCAGAATGACTACTCTCCATTCTGTAATAGTTAGGTGACCTGGACTCATATAAGGGCCTCTTGCCTTTAGCATGCATTCTATCAACTGCAGGCTCAACCACTGATGGCTGCTGCCTAACATTAGCCGGATACGGCCTTTTATTATAAGCATTGGTTGGTTTGGGACGCCTCTGCACATCCCTGTAATATTGCTTTCCATCAACTGGAAGGCCTTTCAACCACTTATAACTCATCTGCACCTGGGACACATCCTCTGCATTACGGTTGCCTCTAAGGAGTCATCATCCAGTGCTTCTTCATCAGAGTCTTCCTTCTGATGTGAGAAATCTCGTCCAATAGCTGGTAGATTTCTAGTGTCTTTTTTGATTGCTGCCTGGTTGGCCACATGCATCTGTACATTGACTTCTTCCAATTCTTTCAAAGACAAGTTCTGAAAGTCTGACAGAATGACATTGGTTGCCACCTCTCCAATTTCTGGAAATGGATTGCTGTCGATCCCCATGGCCTTTTCAGCTTTGGCTGGGAATTTCAAACTCCCTTTCCGAATTTGTTCTTGGATCCTGTTTCAAAAAACAACACAATTTTTAGTCGAGTGAGACCAAGAATTATGCCATTTACAATATACTTTTCCTTTAAGTTCATCAAGAGATGGAATTTTAACCCCTTTTGGTAACTTAAGGAAGTTGGCCGCAAGCAAATGATCAAAAATGTCATCTGCCTTAGTTAAATCAAAAGAATACTTCCTGTGGAGATCTTTCTTTTTAAACTGCTGGTCAATTTTCGTATCTTTATGAATTAATGCTTCACAGATCATAGGCTCTTTTCCCACAATCTCTGCTGCATCAATCTTATAATTAGGATCTTTGTAGTATGTCCTATATGATGCATTATTTCGATCTTGTTCCTCTTCTAGTAATGCTTCATATCCAGATACTTTGTAAGTCAGTTCCACTAAATCCCTGAACTCTGTTGAATCAAACTTCTTTCGAAGCCTGAACTCTAAGCCATTTTGGGCCAATCTTACGAATTCTGGTTCTGGCAAGATTACTCTACATTTATTTCGAGCCCTCTTAAATCTGGCAATAAACTGAGTAGCCTTCTCTTCAGGCCTTTGACTCAATCTTGCCAAGTCTGCCATGGAAACTTCTAGCTCTGATTGGAAGAATTAGGCATGAAATGCCTCTTCCATTTGCGGCCAAGTCTGGATGGAGGCAGGTGGAAGGTTAATGTACCATACAAATGCTCCCCCAGTTAGAGAATTTGGGAATAGTCTCAACTTCATATAGTCATGATTGGTAAATTCACCACATTGAGCAGCAAACCTAGCAATATGCTCTACTGTTGATTGGTTTTCGTTCCCATAAAAAAGGACAAAATCTGGTATCCTGAAACCTCTTGGGTATTCATGTACCCTGTTGACCCATTCTAGGTATGGTTTTCTGTACACAGGAGTTTGGACCCCCCGAGCCATTGGTCCACACAGCTCCCTAACTATATCAGCAATTTGGTCCCTAGGAACCATATTTTGTGCCTGTTGAACCACTACTGGGGGAACAAACACAGGATTTGGTGGACAAACTTGTGCTTGTGGTCCTCTTGGTCCATAGGGTGGTACAGTTGGGACTGGCTGTCCCTGTGGTACAGGTTGTTGTTGGGGGTGTAGGTAACCTCTTTGAGCCTGTCCTGCGAAGGGCCCTACGAAAGGTGCTGGAACAGGTATTGTATCCCTTCCATTTGTGGGAAAACCTTCCAACCCCCCTGTGTATAAATTCGAATAAGGGATTATTGTACCCCCTAGTGCCAGGTATTGCTTCGAATATGGGGCTTGGAACCATTCTTATGCCATTTTCTTGTACCGGGCCAGATCCACCAATTTGCATGGCTTCACTGTTGAACATTGAGGCATTTTGGCCTGCTACAGGCCTCGAAATGGGTTCGTACCAAGACTGAGGTGGTAATCTTTCATGACTCTGATTACTGGTTTGACCATTAGAATGTCCATTAACTTGCATAGACTGTTTATCTTTAGCCAATCTTTGCTGAGGGACATTTACTTCCTCCATGTATTTTACATTTGTTGGTTGGTGATTATTCATTCGATCCAAAAAGGATGTTGTCCACCTTTCCATTGTGTTTATTAATTGCTGTCCCATGGCATCTACTAGGCCACCCCACGGATTTACTGGCTGAGTAGATGGGACATTGGATGGTCCAATTCCTTGGTCTCGTCCAATATTACGAACAAATGGCATTTGCTCTGAAGTACTGGTCTGTTCGACCATAGGTTTCGATAAGATAGGAGTCTCCACAGGATGTGTTATCACATTATCCTCTAGATTAGGTATCTCCACCTCTCCTTCCACGCCTTCTTCCAAGCGTTCATTTTCTCCTTATCTCCTACGTCTAGCCATTTTAAATGTGTCCCACCGGGCGTGCCAAAAATATATATTGGCTTTTTGGCTTTCGAAAGTTAGTTTCGTAATTATGAGCATGCCAGTAAGGATCAATCAGCCCTTACAGAATTTTAATTGCCAACCAATTATTCAGACGATTGTGTTATAGTTCTTTCAGCCTCAATGAAGAGGACTTTTACTGGTGGCTTGATTTAGGAGAATTTAAGCATAAGAACAGTTAAATAAAGAACAATTGAGGCATTTCATTAGTATGAAAGACTTACAATGATCCAAACTCAGCCTCGTAGAGATTTACAGCGACAATATACTGGAAAACTACTCCGATGAATGAAGTGTAGTGCAGGAATTTAAAGTACAGAAATGTAAAGAACAGGAAATATAAAAACTGGAATGAAATATGTAAAGTAAGACTGATTTTTTAGATCTGAGCCTCCTCCTTTCCCTGAGGTCTTCCCTGCTATTTATACTTCCCAAAGATAACCATCGAACTGCACTTCAAACTGTCGAACTGCTCCTCTGTAATCACTGATCATGCTGCCTTATGAATAGTTCCACTACGCTTTCACTTGCGGTTAGGCTTCCCTCCTATATTTGAATTTGAATGTGAGTAACCGTTGAAGCCACATCACTTTGCATCTCTTTGTTGATCTACTGTTACTCAGATCTTATAACAACCAATTTTAACCGCCACGTGTATGATCAGGATCGGAGACTTGACTGGTTTCCCCATATTACCCTTATTTTGCCACACGTCGAATTGTCACTGGCTCATACAAAATATGTAGCCAACACTATTATAACACATTATTGTAGATTAAATTGTGAGAAGTTTTTTCGGTCGTCAAACCTTTTTCATAGGATTTTAAAAGACTAATATATGTTTTTGGTTTTGGTTTTGTTTTTAATTGAACATTATGTATTTTTCGTCTACAATTTGAGTTAATCTAGTAAAAGAAATAATAATAGGATATAATTTTTATAAACTAGGAAAATAAAATTGAGCTCAAACCAAATCTTCTAATGAATAATTTCATTAAATAGAGATTAGTTTTATTAGGTTTAACTTGTAAATAATTTTTTTTTTTTTCATACAGTTGATACTTTTAGTTAATGATATATCTCACTACAAGAATTAACACATTTGCCGACCAAAAAATTGGTCGCTAAAAGTCCATTTTTGGTCGGCAAAACATATTCCCGACCAATTTTTTTGGTCGCCAAGTTGGTCGGCAATTGAGGGTCGCGGAAAGTAATTAGCGACTAAAAAGATTTTTAGTCGGCAAAACGTTCTATTTGGCGACTAAATTGTTGGTCGCTAAACATATAATTATCGCGACTAACCTATTTAGTCGCGAAAAGACTTTGGTCGGCAAAAATTACATTCAACGACCATACATGTTAGTCGCTAATTTGGTCGGCAAAAATTACTTTCAACGACCAACAAAATTGGTCGGCAAAAATTACTTTCAACGACCAACAAAATTGGTCGGCAAAAATTACTTTCAACGACCAACAAAATTGGTCGGCAAAAATTACTTTCAACGACCAACAAAATTGGTCGGCAAAAATTACTTTCAACGACCAACAAAATTGGTCGGCAAAAATTACTTTCAACGACCAACAAAATTGGTCGGCAAAAATTACTTTCAACGACCAACAAAATTGGTCGGCAAAAATTACATTCCACGACCAAAACTTCTTCGTCGCTAAATAATAGTTTCTACGACCAAAAAATTTGGTCGCTATTTGTTACTTTTCGCGACCAAAACTTTTGGTCGGCAAAAGTGAGATTCCACGACCAAGTGTTGTTTTGGTCGGCAATAGATGTATTTTTTGCGACCAAAACTCTTGGTCGGCAATTGTCATTTTTTACGAAAAAAAATTATTTATTTGTCGCGACTAATAAATTGGTCGCCAAAAGCAAGAAAACAATACACCTGTAATTCCTAATAATTCATTCAATCCATAATAAACCTATAATTTTAAAGCATCATCCATGATGTGAATGACACAATGATTCATCACATCCCTCTAATCTTTGAAATATTTGATAGAAAACAATGCATAATTATCTATTAATAACATTTCTATTCACATTCATCACAGATCAGCTGCATGCCTGCATCACCATCTTCTTTGCCATCTTGTAAACACAAACTAGAAGTACTCAAGTGCTAAATATTGATACAATATAAAATAAACTTTCTATATATACATATGAGAAGGTACCATAGAAACATTGCAAAATCCAAATTCAAGATACACCTTGACTAAAATACAAATAGTCCAAAAAACTACTAGGCTGTGAATAAGCTAGCTATGTTTCTAAGCAACTGCAACTTCCTCCTGATAAGAGTCCGTTTGTGCTTTACTACAAGATTCGAGAGTATCCCATGCTGATTCAATGACAACCTGCCCATTGACATAGTGCTGGCGGCAGACAGGCATATAGACATCAGAACCACCAATCAGCTCAGTCTTTGTCTCATTAGTCTTCCTTAAGGTAAAGAAAGCCCGCTTGCCACAGAGCTGGCACCGAGCTGTCAGTTTGGTTATGGAATCCGCAAGGGGTATTATGTCAACAACTGAGCCAAAGGTCCTTCTTCAATAAACATTTTGATTTCACATTAAAAAAAATAAAAAATCAAAACATGGCAAAAAAAAAAACAAAAATTAATGCAGCATCAAAATTGAGTAGCAGACAAGGAACTCTACAACAGATGTAAGGTTACCTCAAGTAATCCCCATCCAGGCCAGCAACTATAACAATTTTCCCATCACAATCAGCAACCTTGCAGCAGAAATCATAAAGGTCATCAAAGAATTGAGCTTCATCAATGCCAATCACATCCAGCTGTCAGCACATACCACAAATTAGAAGATGAAAAAATCACTGCAAATACTGAACTTAGAACATAATTCATTAAATCCATAATAAACCTATAATTTTAAAGCATCATTCAAATCAACTGAATCATTAACATCAAAGTTCTGATGGCAACAAATCGACCAGACACAGTTTACAATCGGACTTCAGCATCTAAAACAAAAAATAAAATAAAAAAAGAGCAGCTTGAATCATCACTTGTCTAGACACAGTTTACATTGATGTTGTGAAAACAAGATGAAGAATGGTTAATTTGTAAGTAGATCTTACATTTTTATTCTTTTAAACTATCACAATATTATTAGTAAATACATGAAAATTCTTAGTTATTCAGTCCTTAGGCAGACAAGAAAAGAAAACTACCAATTAGATATACTTAGGGTTTGCCTCTCATAATAGTTTCAAAACCAATCTGATAAATTCCCCCCCCCCCCTAAATCAATACACGGAATTTCATCACATTTAAACCAAACCAAACCAAACCAACCAAACCAAGCCTTAAGTCCCATCAATTTCATCATATTTAGATTTAGTTATCATCTGCAAATACAAAATAGAAAATAACAAAAAGTCAAAGCACTACAAAATTTTGGTGGTGAATGGCCTATTCATCAACAATATTAGTAGGACATAACACAATACAATAAGCATTACTTTGGTCGGCAATTGAGGGTCGCGGAAAGTAATTAGCGACTAAAAAGATTTTTAGTCGGCAAAACGTTCTATTTGGCGACTAATTCGTTAGTCGCTAAACATATAATTATCGCGACTAACCTATTTAGTCGCGAAAAGACTTTTGGTCGGGAAAAATTACATTCAACGACCATACATGTTAGTCGCTAATTTGGTCGGCAAAAATTACTTTCAACGACCAACAAAATTGGTCGG
>NW_021025528.1:962952-993536 GCF_004153795.1 Camellia sinensis
AAAACCCATAAGATCATTTTAAAAGAACAAGAGACAAACCCACTTTCAAAATCGCTCAACTTCTTGAATCAACAATCATATTTCAAAACTATCAAATGATCACTCTTACCTTACACCAAAAAAGGAAAACTCACATATGAGGTTAGAATTCTTTTGACATTACATTTAATATAATTTGAATTGTACATGAAATTAGTAGATTAAAATTAATTAATTTTTTATACAGATATTATATATATAATATAATATATAATATAATCTGATAACATGAATATTAAACAGATCAAGTTATTATTGAGCCTGCATAACACTAAATTGACACAAATAACTTGTTTAATGAAAAATTATTTATATATTTTAGTATTCTAAGATGGCATTTTCTTCTGTATATAATTTTATCAAATTTATTAAAAAGTATATAAAATAATATTTGAAAAATATTAGAGACTTATAATTTAGACTTTTAAATTTATACACAATGATTTGGCAAGGAGTTACGCCTTATATGGTTGAATGTGTGACAAATGTTGATACCTATTATAACACATCATTGTAGATTAAATTGTGAGAAGTTTTTTGGGTCGTCAAACCTTTTTCATAGGATTTTAAAAGACTAATATATGTTTTTGGTTTTGGTTTTGTTTTTAATTGAACATTATGTATTTTTCGTCTACAATTTGAGTTAATCTAGTAAAAGAAATAATAATAGGATATAATTTTTATAAACTAGGAAAATAAAATTGAGCTCAAACCAAATCTTCTAATGAATAATTTCATTAAATAGAGATTAGTTTTGTTAGATTTAACTTGTAAATTATTTTTAATTTTTTTTTTCATACAGTTGATACTTTTAGTTAATGATATATATATATATATATATATATTTTGGACTTGACACATTAATACTGTTGAGGACTTAAAAGAATAAATTTTATTAAAATTCTGAAAACAAAATTTCGTCATGAGAAGAAAAAAAAAAAGGTGGTCACATTGTCAAATATTCCCGGTTATAAAAATTGAAAAATATTTTTTATCCGAAGGCTCATAATAAATATATTTGTAAAAAAAAAAAAAGGATTAAAGGCCATAATCGTAAAGGCCAAAAAAATGAGAAAGATCAATGTTTACTATTTTTCAAATGAATCAACCATCTCAACAAATGAATTAACATATGAGTCTTATGTTGAAAGGGTTGATTCATATGTCAATAGAACTCAATAAAATTTATTATTATTATTATTATTATTATTGGAAAATAGAACTATTGAATAAATGTCTAAAAAAATTCTTCCAATTTTCTAAAGGTCCACAAAACATTTACTCAAACAAAGACCCAGGTAAAAATAAGGTGTCTAAGTAAACTACCAAAATTTATTTTCAATATGGGAAACATAAATTGTGTATAAAAATTATTTAAATATAAAAGAAATTTTATTAAAATTTTACTTTAGACTTTATCAAGGTTTAGGTCCGGCCTGTAGGAGAATCAAACACACATTATGACGGTGCCAACCACCTTATACGGTAAAAGGACACATTTACCAACTTACTTGTATGTCACCATAAGCCTACTTTTCTACTCATATTGGGTTTCTGAAAGTCTATTTTTTGTCAATACAAGATGTAAGCAAAAATATCACACAATCATCATATTTGAATCATTTTTACTTAAAGTGTTTTTCTTTCAAATTAGGAGGAGTAAAATGAATTTTATTCTTTATATCTTATAGAATTTTATTCTAAGAATTGCTGTTACTCAGTGCAGCAGATTATCTGCAACATTCAAGAGATTCGGCTTGGTTTCTAGCTATCACTGGTGTTAAGCTGAGGATGGCAAATGGTCAGACTATGGTGAAGGTGAAGGGTGAATTTCTGGTTTTTTCTGATATTTTGCTCTGTTGTTGATCTGTCTGCCGAGCAGTTTTGATGTCATTGGATGCTGGAAGTCTTTTTGACTCTTTGGATCAGGATATGTATCATAAGGGCTGCTGATGAATTGGAGTGAATCTAGTTGCTGGTAGTTGCTGTTGCTGCTAATGGTTGCTGTTACTCTTGGTTTTGGGCTGATGGCAGTTGCTGTTGCGTTTTGCTGCGGCAGAATTGTTTGGTGCTGTGTTGATCTGAAGCTTTGGTGTTGTTTTCATATGCTTTTTGTCTGTTTGTGTCTTGGGTTTGAAAACAGTGGTCACATTGGTGGGATGGTGCTGTGGGTGGGATTTTTGTTTTGTCATTTGTTGTTTTTTTTCTTTGCTTTGGTTGGTTTCTCACCAACTTCGGATTGTGTGCTTGCAAGGGATTGGGCAGTTATATTGGTGCCAACCTAGTTATAATTGATGTCTCATGATGTTTTTTGCACCCATTTTTTCTCCTTTCTTGATGTAATGAGTTCCTTTCATCAATAAAGGTTATTTTGGCTGATAAAAAAAAAAAAAAAAAAGACATCAAGAATTTATATACTCTAACTCAAAACCATAACCACAATTTCCTCTTACTCAAGTAAAAACCATTGGCATATATATATCTCAACAATAATTTTTTTCTAAAAAAATGCTTCGGACCTCCATTGGGGGTCGACCCCCAGTGAGGTGGCGCATTATGATTGGGCAAAAAAAAAATTTATTTTATTTTATTTTATTTTTTTTGAGTTTTGGCCAGTGGGGGCTCGCCACCTCACTGGGGGTGCGACCCCCACTGGGGGTATGCAGCAAGACTCTTTTTTCTATAGGATACCCAGACACTTGTTTGTCCCAGTAACCTGTATCTTGCTTGAACACGTTCATAAAACATACAAACAAATCAATATATAACATACTATCCAACCTAAATGAGACATAATCCCAAATGCATCCAAATATCAAACATTTGTAAATGTATTCAAATATCAAACAATCCAAAACATAACGATTCCAAAATATCTTGAAATAGCCAACCATCGCAAACGTAACAATTCCAAAATGTAACCAACCCAAAATATAACAACTTCAAAACATATCTGAATGTCCAACAAGAACAACACGCCGAATGACCATAAACTTTTATCTTCAATGACCATATCATGCCGAACCACGGATGTCCATCACCAATCTATGTCAACAAAAAGACAAAAACGTAAGTATCTTATCAATGTATTAACTCCAAACTATTATACAATAATACTGTTGAAGTTAAATGAATTCCTTAGCTTTATTTCATTTTAACATATCAAATGTTCAAACATGCAAGTTTGAGCTTAAATTTCAAACTGCAGTCACATATTTGTTCCATTAACTTCTAGAACTTAATTTTATCCTTACTGTGGTATTCATACGAATTATTGGGTATTTCTATGGATATTTTACAATTTTTCTCGTTGAACCCTTATTTTGAAGCCTAAGTGTTAAAAAACATATAAGTTTGAACTTAATTTTCAAATTGGAAGTCATGTTGAAGCAGCGGAATATATCACATGAAATTAGATAACGTTCTAGCGAACAAAAAACATATTGAATCCACAAGAAATAATGAATTCTCAAAGAGAAACTGAATTATATTACATAAAAATTTATTTGCCCCAAGGCATGCATCATTATTTATAATAAATGAAACCCTAACCAAACAATAAAACAAGGAATTAGGCTAATTCCTTTCTAGGCACGAAAATAAATAAAAAATTACCAAAAATATAAAATTTGGGTTAAGCCCAAATCTAAATGCTAAGATATATTGGAAACGCGCCAAAACAAACGGCGCAAAAAACAAATTTCTCAAAATAAAGTCTTAAAATAAAGGGAAAATGTCTCGTAGCTCAAATTTTGTGGCTCAAAAGTGGCTCAAATGGCCAAAACGACGTCGTTTTGGCCATTTTTATGTTGTTCTGTACTCAAAACGACGTCGTTTTGGCCATTTGAGCCACTTTTGAGCCACAAAATTTGAGCTACGTAGCATTGTCGAAAATAAAATAATTGCTAAGACCAAAATTTTCTACGGCAAAATTACTAATTTCAAGTCCTAAAAGAAGAAATTTTGCTAAAATCCACCGGCAAAATTACTAATTTCAAGTCCTAAAAGAAGAAATTTTGCTAAAATCCACTATGCATCATCACCGAGGACAGCAATTACCCTCAGTTTGACTTCTTCATCACCTTTTACTAGTTCAGTTGTTCCAAAAATTCCTCAGCTATTTATTCTACATCACCTATGCTTATTCCACTAGCTTCTACAAGTTACTTTTGTTCTTACTAAAATGTTCGCACCAATTCCAAGGGAATTTCGTGGATATTTCATAATTGTTCCATTCCAAAGTTTATTTTCAAGCTTAACTGTTCAAAAAAAAACACAAGTTCAAGCTTAATTCTGAAATCATGAGTCTTGTTATTTTTTTGTTTGTTTTTGAAAGTTACTTTTATCCTTGTTAAGGTGTTCACGCTAATTCTGAAGCATTTTCATAGAGATTTCACATTTTGTCACTCGAACACTTAATTTTTAAGCCTAAATGTTTAAAAAAAATGTAAATTTGAGCTTATTTTTCAAATCAGGAGTGTCATGCTTGTTCTATTAATTTTTGCATGTTACTTTTATCCATAGTAAGGTGTTCATGCCAATTCATAGACATTTTCATGGACATTGCACTATTTTTCCCATGAAATGCCTGTTTCCAAGCCTAGGTGTTCAAAAGAAAGTTTGAGTTTAATTTTCAAACTTGAAGTTTCATACTTGTTTTGTTAGTTTTTAAAAGTTACTTTTATCCTGATTAAGATTTTCATACCAATTCAAAGGCATTTATATATATATTTCATGATTTTGCCCTCCAAATACCTATTCCAAGTTTAAGTGCTTAAAAAAACACATGTTTGATCTTATTATTCAAACTGAGAGTCCCGTGTTTATTTCGTTAGTTTCAACAAGTTACTTTTGTCTTATTTTAAAAGTAACCGTATCATTTGAAAGTTAAGGACAACATAGTTATGTATTCTCATACTATTGAAGTGATGGTATCCCAACACCACTAATTAATTTCTTGGATTAATGGTTAGTGGTTAAACAAGTTTTGGTCTTTTTACTATTGTTAGCCAAAAAGCTTGATGTGGAGCTTGTTAATATTATTGTTGCATGACACATCACAGTCAACAAAGGAGCATATAACTACAGGCTTATCTAAAGAATATATTAACTTTGAAAAACTTCCAAGAAGGGCTATTTGGAATGAAATCCTATTTGATATTGCTTCTACTTTCTTTAATTCTGTTAGATTTAAATTTTTATCACCAATCTAAACTATTCAAACTTGGTTAATTAATATAATGCAAGAGTCATTCCACTTATTGCCAATTGGTTTTGAGTTGAATGTTTTAACATAGTATCAAAGCTGGGTCTTGGGTAGCCTCTTACATCATGTGGTACAAGCGGTCTATCTCTCAATCGGACATTTCAATCACCTCCACGTGCTATCGGGTAGCACGTGAATGAGAGTGTTAGACTAAGACCCACATCGACAATCTAAACTACCCAAGCTTAATTAATATAATACAAGAGTCTTTCCACTCAATATCAATTGATTTTGAGTTGGATACTTTAACAAATTCTATGTGAAAAGTAAAGAGAATATAGAAGTAGTTGATCTTGATTTTCAATGCAACAATTAGTAACTACAGCAATGCTTTTATACAAGCTTTATACAATCCTAACCTAATCTTAACCTGACTTATAACTACCTAACCATCTCTAGTTAACTGTTCTAACAACATAACAGCTTTGATTAATATCTATAACAAACTAACTGATCAAAGATACGCTAATTGATCAGAGATAAACGCGCAGGTGCAGTTAAGTGTGAGCTGCACTAAGCTAGTTGAGCTTCTTGACCTGCTTGGTCTTGAGACTGAACAGATGAGCCAGTAGGTTCTTTATCAGTCCCCTTCAAACTCATAGGACTGGGAAGGACTAAGAGTTTGCTTTGAAGATATTGAAAGCGAGCCACTGAGAGAGGTTTAGTGAAGATATCTGCAATTTGATCAATAGTAGGAATATAAGCAATGTGTAGAGTCTTAGCAACAACCTTTTCTCAAACAAAATGATAGTCCACCTCAATGTGTTTTGTACGGGCATGAAAAACAGGATTATGAGCCATAGCAATAGCTGAAAGGTTATCACACCACAGAGTAGGAACAGGGGCAGAAACATGAAGCTTAGTAAGGAGCATACCAAGCCAATAGAGTTCAGTTGAAGTCTGAGCTAAGGCTCTGTATTCGGCTTCTGAGGAAGATCTGGACACAGTAGGCTGCTTCTTGGTAGTCCAAGAAATGAGATTGGGACCAAGATAAATGCAGTATCTAGTTGTAGATCTTCTGTCCAGAGTACTACTAGCCTAATCTGAATCTGAGTAGGCATTAAGAAGAACAGGGCCACGAGAAATGTGGACCAGGGGCCAAGGTACCTTTCAAATATCTAAGCAACCTTTTCACAGCAGCAAAGTGACAATTTAAGGGAGACTGCATGAATTGACAAGCAGTGTTGACTGCAAAAGCCAAATCTGGTCGAGTGATAGTGAGGTATTAAAGAGCACCTACCAAGCTTCGATAAAGAGAAGGTTGAGAAAAGGGTGAGACATCTTCAGAAAAGAAAGTGGAGCATTTAGAAACCATAGGAGAGGAATAAAGTTTGCAATTACTCATGCCAACTTTGGCCAAAATCTCTGATGCATACTTGTATTGACAAAGGATATAACTTGAGGAAGACTGGATGATAGAAACACCTAGGAAGTAATTAATAAAACCAAGTTCCTTCATGGAGAATGTAGTATGCATTTGCTAAATGAGAGTTTAAATGTAATGAGGATCACTACCTATGAGTAGAATATCATCTACATAGATGAGAAGGAGTTTGATAGGTTTGAGGTTCAACAGCAGCAGTAGAGTTAGTAGTAAAGGCAGCAGTGAAACAAGTGGGATTTTTGGTCTTAGATCTAGTAAGCATAGGATGAGTATGAGTGAGAAGACAATGAAGATCAATAACAATAGAAAAGATAGGAATTTGAGGTTCAAAAGGAGGAATGGATGATTCAAAAGGAGTTGGAACAGATAAAGACAGAGGCAGAGCAAGTGATCGCTGATGGACAGAAAAAGGTGGTTGCTGAGGCAGAGCAAGTGACTATTGAGAGACAGAAATAGGAATTTGCTGAGGGACATATATAAGAGTGGAGGAAGTTGTAGGTAGAGGAGATGTCATGACCCGAACCCGCCCCCATGGGTTAAGGACATAACCGGCCAGTAATCGGGAGATTACCTATGGCCTTAAACCAAATCAGACATGTTTTAACAAAGTTAAGGGGGCCAAACAGAAGCAAATTCAAAACTTTTGTCCATAGAGTTGTGCTTACATGGCACCTCATAACAATCCATACATATACATGTTAATAAGTCACATCAAAATATGTAATAACACAAGTTCTATACATACAGGATCATTCAAGTCATGGTCAGCCAATCAAAACTATATACAACTGTAATCCAAAGTTCTCGCCAATATAAAAAAATATAACAAAATAGCAAAAGGGCGAAAACAAGTCTCGTGCGTGAGACGTATGGGTTGACTCTTCAAAACCTTGACCGTTTCACACAAAATTCACTGAGTCTGGGTTTGGACCTCTCTTGGCTCACCTACAGACACATGAATGAGCGTGAGTGAAAGCCTAGTGAATAATATCAATAAAGAATATACACGAACGGTATTTAGAACAACATGCATTAGACGGCCTTGGGCTCAGTTCATGTTTCTATCTAGTATATATATATATATATAAATATAGGTCAAGTGACTGTGGTTCCAAACACATCGAACGGCCTCAGGCCCAGATCATTCACATTCGACGGCCTTTGGCCCAATCGTTCATGTTCGACGGCCTTTGGCCCAATCGTTCATGTCCGACGGCCTTTGGCCCATTCATTCATAATGTCAGACGGCATTTGGCCCATTCATTCATGTCATACGACTTTTGGCCCATTCATTTATGTCAGACGACCTTTAGCCTATTCATTTATGTCAGACGGCCTTTGGCCCATTCATTCTTTCATTCATGTCAGACGGCCTTTGGCCCATTCATCCTTTCATTCATCTCAGATGGCCTTTGGCCCATTCATTCTTTAATTCATGTCAGACGGCCTCTGGCTCGTTCGTTAGGCATAGCAAACATTTGTCCACAATTCAAATTAACAAACTTATAAGACTTATAAAGAGATAAACAATTGGACAAATAACATACTTCAAATATCTTTATTAAGATATTACTCACAGTGTTCTACCGGTGGATTCACCCTTGAGCTCAACGCTACACATTACATAACACATACAGGTCACAAACGATTCAATCCGTTCTTAATTCATATATCCCTCTTAGGCTTCTTTCTTATCCTTTTACTCATTTATAATGTTCAATGCATGCCTAAGAATGGTTAGAAGTAAAAGAGAACAGAAAATGAAACACAGAACACTTTTACAAAATTTCTGAAACAGGGGTCCCCGCTCGAGCATGGACTTTCCCACTCAAGCGAACCCATTAGGTCTGCAAAAGTACTGGTTGCCTCATTTTTATGCTCGAACATGAATCCGGACGTTTGAGCTGAAGGTCACACTACATGGCTCCCCGCTCGAGCATGAATCTCCCCGCTCAAGCGGACATCCATGTCTGTAAAAAGTTCTGGGCGTTCGCATTTCACGCTCGAGCGGCGATTCCCCCGTTCGAACGGACTTCAAGAATTTTGGGTTTTCCAGAACTGTTCTTGAGGCTCAAATTCAACATTCAAAGGCTTTAAAGCTCGAATTTAAGTACCAAAAACATGAGAAATGCATACATAGCATGAGAGCATAGGAGATTTGGGACCAACTATTCAAAACCATGATCAAATTCTCAAATTAACCAACATTTCTCTTCATAGTTTCAAAACATGTGTATTCAACTTTATATTAACTCCATGTCTTCATTAATCAAGCATGCATGTAATCTTTTAACTCCAATTCCATTTCAAATGGCTCAAATGATGCTCACACACACAAAACTCAACCAAATCGTGCTTGCATGTATGATCCAACAACTCAATTCTTCATAATTAAAAGGCTACATGTTAGATTATACAATTCTTGCCAATTCATGACAATTCTATACATGCATTCACATTCTAACTTCACATTCAACTCAAGTCATGTTCTTGATCATCATCAAGCCTTGAATTCACAAAATTACAACATTAAACTTATGAATTCATAACCACTTACTCACCTAGAAGCTCAATCTTCCGAGTCTATGGTCAATTCTTGAAGTTAAGCTTCCAAATTCTCAAACTTGAGCCAAGATACACAATTCTCCCTCTTTCTCTCTCTAGAGTCGGCCTCTCCTTCTCTCTCTAGAGTGTTAATCTTAGCCAAAATGACTTAAAAAGGAGGAATTAAGTGAAATAAGGCCCATATATATATGTGTGCCTAATCAAATTTGACTATAGCCAATTAATGGCACTCAATTAATCATTCTGAATCTAATTATTTTGATCCGAATCAATTTTCAATTAAATTTCACCGTAGGCTCTAAAAATTACGCTAATCACAAAGGCGTGATCAATTTCAGTTTTTGTGGCCGATAAGGCCTTCAATTTCCAATTTGTAGCAGTAAGTTGAATAGATATTCCTACGGTGAACAGATAGAAATTCAAAACCACATATATTCACATAAATAGCACACAAAATCATATCAAACGCATAATCACAATCATAATTAAGGTTAATTAGCATAATACGGACCAGGGTTATCACAGGAGAGGTGTTAGGAAATTTTGAAGCAAAAGAAGGACGTAGTTTAGAAGACAATAGAAAAGGCTGCAGGTCTGAAGAAGCATGCCAAAAGAAATCAAGCAGAGTAGAAGAGACTGAGAAAGAAGGCTGAGATGAGGACTGAAAATGAAAGGATGATTCGTCAAAGACAACATGTCTAGAGGTATACACTTTCCCAATTTTAGGGTCAAGACATCTATATTCTTTGATAGAAGGATAATAACCAATAAACACACAAGGGATAGACTTGGTTTGAAGTTCATGTAAGGTATAAGGCTTAAGCCAAGGATAGCATTTACAACCAAATGTCCTCAACAGCTGATAATGAGGCTTTTGTTTGAATAAAACTTCATAAGGAGTGAGATTATTCAACTTAAGAGTAGGTTGCCTATTGACAAGAAAAACAGTTGTAGTAATAGCATCAAACTAATAAACCAAAGGAAGAGAAGAGTGATGCATGAGAGTGATAATGGTTTCTATGAGATGCCTATTTTTCTCTCAGCCACACCATTTTGAGAGGGAGTGTAAGGACAGGACAATTGATGTTCAATCCCTTTTTGTTTAAGAAAATCTTGAAAAGCATGACTGAGATATTCACCCCCATTGTCACTCCTTAAAATCTGAAGTTTAGTGGTGAACTAAGTTTCAACAAATACTTTGAATTCGAGAAATTTAGCAAACACTTCACTTTTATAATGAAAAGGAAAAAGCCAAGTAAATTTGCTAAAATCATCAATGAATAGCAC
This sequence comes from Camellia sinensis, assembly GCF_004153795.1. Lineage (NCBI taxonomy): Eukaryota > Viridiplantae > Streptophyta > Magnoliopsida > Ericales > Theaceae > Camellia > Camellia sinensis. Next base: position 973,494 of record NW_021025528.1, read on the forward strand.
ATAGTATTTAAAGCTAGAAACAGATGCTGAAAAAGGGCCCTAGACATCAGTATGAATGAGGGCCAAAGTTTTATTTACAGTAGAATTAGACAAAGAGAAAGGCAACCTATGGCTCTTAAAAACACAACAATGTTCACATAGAGGAGAGCCTTTATTACCTAAAATAGAAGACTTAAGAACTAAGTGATGATGAGTTAATATGTGATGCAACTTCTTGGAAGAAGGATGACCAAGTCAAAAATGCCAATTTGGTGTGGTTGCAAGAGATGCAACAACATGAGAACAAGAAAGGTAGATGTGAGAAGAAAAAGGCACAGCAACAGGAGAAGAAGATGACACAACAGTAGTTCAAGATGAGATGAGAGGATAAAGTCCTTGAGAATAAAAGCCTTTATACAGAATCTGCTGTGTAGCCTTGTCCTAAATGATAAAGGAATGCTCATCAAATGTAACAGTACAATGGTTATCTTTAGTCAATTAATGAATTGAAAGCAAATTGGAAGAAAGAGTAGGAACATGGAGCATGTTGCTAAGATGAAAGGGAAATGAAGGTGTAGAAAGAAGACCTTTACCAGTATGAGCATCACCAATGGCTACTTGCTCATGTCCTTGACAAGGTTGATAGAAGGAGAGATGATTAAGATCATTAGTCACATGATTAGTAGCTCCAGAGTCTAAAAACCAATTGACATCAGAAGTGGAGGTTGAAGCAGATGCTACATAGGCTTTAGAGTGGCCGGAACTTTGTGAGGTTTGAGAACTAGTAGGCTGATTATTCTGAAAAGCTGTATCCATCCTATGCCAACAGTCTAGGGCAATGTGATTGGACTTGCCACAGATTTGACAGATCACTGAGGGGGTAGATGAATTGCTTGCAGAAGCATAGCTGTTGTAGCTGTTATAGCCTTGTTTGCTCCTCTGAAAAGTGCTGAAGCTATTACCTCTCTAAGAATAACCAGATTAATTAACTGGACCTCCTCGAAACCAGTCTCCATCTTTGCTTCTGAAATTACCTCTGCCTCTATAATGGCCTCTATGACCTCCTCTGTTAGAAATATTGCCTCTGTGTGTGTTGTAAGAAAAAAGACCTGGAGCTTCAGCAGCTTGCATGTGCTAAGCCTCTATATGAATAGATTCAGAACAAAGTAGAGAGCACAGTTGCTCTATAGAGATAGGACCTGATCTAGCACGTACAGTAGTCTTCAAGGCATTGTATTCATCAGGCAAACCATTCAAAATCAGAAGAATAAGATCTTCATCATCAACAGGTGAAGATACTAAGGCAAGTTGATCAGCTATCACCTTGAATTGATTCAAATACTCTTCCATTATGACTCATTTCTTAGTAATTTTATTCAATTTAGTCTTTAATTGATGTATATGAGACCTATAAATAGAGGTAAATCTCTTGGCAAGAGTAATCCAGACTTCATGACTTGATTGACAATGAATCACATATGTGAAAATAGATGGAGATAGTGTAGCAATGATACAACTCAGCAGGTGTGCATCAATAGTATTCCATAGAGTATAAGCTGGATCCAAGACTACAAGACTATATGAATCAAGCACAGTGGATGAAGGACATACCTCAGATCCATCAACATAACCAAGAAGCTTTGGTGCCTTCAAAATGTTTTGATGTTGATTCTTCCACACTATGTAATTTGAAGAATCAAATTTTGTAGTGACAAATGCACTGAGATTCGAGATTAACAGAGTAAGATTTGAAGGTAATGATGTAGAGACAGAAGAAAAAGTTGATGAAGCTGCAGCAATGGTGGAAGCCATTGATGAACTCCTCTGATGCTCATGAGAGCCAAAAGCCCTAATACCATAAAGAGAATATAGAAGATGTTGATCTTGATTTTCAATACAACAATTAGTAACTACAACAATGCTTTTATACAAGCTTTATCCAATCCTAACCTAATCTTAACCTGACTTATAACTACCTAACCATCTCTAGTTAACTGCTCTAACAACATAACAGCTTTGATTAATATCTATAACAAACTAACTGATCAGAGATACACATGCAGGTGCAGTTGATTGTGAGCTACACTGAGCTGGTTGAGCTTCTTGAACTGCTTGGTCTTGAGACTGAACAGATGAGCCAACAGGTTCTTTATCAGAAAGTTCATCCATCTCAACCAAGCAAAGTCGCCGCACAAAAAAAAAAAAGAGAGACTAATTTAAGTATGGATACCAATGGATAATCACAACATATAGAGAGAGTGTGTACAGAGTTCCTATGTGCCCATATATACCAATAAGAAGGCTCGCTATGGGGGTAAGTTGTGTGGATGTGAGTAGTAGTAGGAGTAGATTGTACTTTTTGAATCTCTTTCGATACATTTTATCTTTTTGTATCTTTAATTTTATATGTTTAATGAAATTTTTACTTCGCTGATAATAAAAAAAAAAAATTTAAAAGTTGGCAAAGCCACAGCGTTGGACTCCAAATTTGAGCTACAATATAAGCCACATGTAAAAACAAATCCTAATAATATTGGGCAAATTTTTTTTTTTTTTTTTTTAAAGACCTCAATTAAATGAAAGGTCTCAATTATTTTGATTGTTAACTTATTAAAACTCACTTAACTCTAAACCATCAACACTAAACTCAAATTTTAACTTATCAAAACCCAATTACATCCCGCGCTTAATACCAAACCCAAAAACAACACTATTTTTATTATTGGACTCTAAGTAATTGATTTCACTTTATCAAACTTCTCTCCAACCCAATTTACCATTTTGATATTGAACTTTTTTGGTCTTAATATTTTCTCTAGATGATTTCAGATTTGGTATAATTTCAAGTTCTACTTCAATTGTTTGTTAACTATACTTAAAAATTTAAATCTCTATAATTGAATTAACTGTTGCTTATTGAATTATGGAATGAATTATTTATTTAATCATACTTCCTAGAAAGTATTGAAGAATTAATTGAATCTTAACCAAGAGCTCTTGGTTCAAATTATTATTTTTGATTAGCAAAAGAAGAAAATTTTACTGATGAAATCAACATATAGTACATATGAAATTAGATCAACAGAAAAGAGGCAAGAGTAAAAATTATCATAGCATAACTTTCTAATCTCAATTAGGTTGATATCAAGAAGAATGCCCAATCATCTGAAAGCTCAAGCCAAGATAGTTGGTGAGTACCAACAGAAAAAAGAAAAGCCAAAAAACAAACAACCCCAACAGGCAATAAACAACAAATCTCAATACAACCAAACATAAACTCCTTTGAGCTCTTGGCTCAGTTTTACAATTAGAAATGTAAGAATAGTAATGTTTATGTGATACCGTGTTCAATTTTCTTTCATGTTATTACTTTAGATTTTTGTGTACTAAAATTTTCTTGTGTAAATGGTTAAAAACTAAAACAATAACACTACGGTAGATTTTATCTTTTTAAAATTTTCTAATAACTATTTTAAATTGATTTTATCTTTTTAAGCGATATGTGGAAATATAAGACCCCAAATTAACACTTCACTTTGTGCCCCTGAATCTTCATCTTCAGGGCCGGCCCTGCAGATCATCATTGTATCTCAATAAACAATGATATGTCATTGTGCACAAACATGAACAACGTTGATGTAGGAATAAAGAAATTGAAATAGTTATTATCAAATAAGCAAGTCATGTGAAGAATCAATTCAACTATTAATTTATTCAAAACCTAACAAATTAACTCAAAGGCCAACCACACTTTGTAAATAACCAATTCAAACTGAAGCACGGAATTTCCAGAACACCAAACATGCATTCCACATGAGAGAAGCATTCAAAAAATCAATATCGTGATTTAAAAATATAATAAAGAAATTTGAAATTACATCCAAAAAATCAATATCAAGTGTAGAAGAAAAATCAATTTATTTCTCATAGTCCTATGAATAAATTGTGATTGAAATTAGAAGATTTAATGGAATATGTATTTTTGGGGAAAAAAATGGATGAAAATCTTGGTGAAGATGGAAAAGAAAATGAAATTTAAAATAAACAATCGAAGAAAAGTTTGCAAAAGCGTAAAAACAAAAAAACAAACAAACAAAAAAAAAGAAGGAAATTGTTCAATTTGTTGAAGAGGAAAAGTTACAATTTCTGAAGATGTTTGTATTAAGAAACATGATTTAGTGATGGCAAAAAATGATTTTGTTAAGAATAGGCGAAACAGGTGATAGATGCTAAAATGTGACACATTGAAGCTGTGCAATTTATACTTTTAGTTCAATATATCAGTGACTTGGCTTAATATTTTGATTAGCAAAGTGAAAATTTCATTAAAAACATGAAATTAAAAGTACAAGAAGATGCAATGCATTGAGACAGATTTGGACAATACAGAGCACCCCTACTACTGCTACTCGTAAACATATAATCAACCCCTTAGCCTCACGAATATTTAAAGAAAAGAAAACCAAAACAAAACAAAGCTAGTTTCTTTTTTTTTTTTTTTGGTCTTAAAGTTAAGGACTTAATTACACAAAAACAAAAATCTTGAATCCCCAAAAAAACAATCCACACAACCCAAAACAGAGACACCCAAAACCACATGTCACTCATGCATGGTCACCCCAACTCCCAAGGCACAGCCCCACTACTCCCACGGCACAACTTTGTGTCTCCCACATCTGCCACCTCCGCTGGCCGAATCTTCCATGACCAAAAACACCCATGGCCAGGGCTACTATGGCCGAAGCCGGACATACCCATGGCAGAACAAGACCCACACTACAAAAAAATTTGTTTTTTGCGACGGTAAGCGGCCGTCGCAAATGCTCCCTGAACCGTCGCTAATACCTTTTGCGACGGTAATCTGGTTTTTTGCGACGGGAGGAGGGGGTCGCGACAGATGGGGTTGCAAAAGACCTTTCGCGACGGTAAGTACCGTCGCCATTAGTTTCTGCGACGGTAAGGTATGTTTTTTGCGACGGCGTTTTTCCCGTCGCAAATAATGGGGAAAAAAATTACTTTTAGCGATGGCACGTAATTCCCGTCGCTAAAAGTGAGTTTTTGAGACGGGAACATTACCGTCATTAAAGGCTCTGGCATCTTATAAGTATTGGCGACGGCACAGTTTACCGTCGCTAAAGGAGTCCTGTACATTCAACAAGACAGCTTTTGCGACTGTGTTGGTACCGTCGCAAAAGCATTTTTCCCGTCGCAAATAATGGGGAAAAAATCACTTTTCGCGACGGCACGTAATTCCCGTCGCAAAAAGTGAGTTTTTGAAACGGGAACATTACCGTCGTTAAAGGCTCTGGCATCTTATAAGTACTGGCGACGGCACAGTTTACCGTCGCTAAAGGTGTCCTCTACATTCAACAAGACAGCTTTTGCGACTGTGTTGGTACCGTCGCAAAAGCCTCGACTGTGTTGGTACCGTCGCAAAAGCCTATTAATGGTTTTTGCGACGGGTTCTTCTCCCGTCTCAAAAAATAAAAAAAATAAAAAAAAACCCTGCTGATAAATTATTAAAAAAATTAAAATAACCTATATTAGATAAAAAATAAGTATAAAAAATTGAAAAATTACAGAATAATATAAATACGTACATAAACAAAAATTGACAAATAATGAAAATTAATAATCTTGTTCCATTCATAGCAATACATAAATAAAAATTCATAACAATAAAAATTATGCCACTACATAACGTCGCATAATACATACATAATGTTGCTCCCAAATTTAAATAACATAAATCAAAATCAAAATCAAAAGTTTTCGTCTTCATTCGTTCGTGGGTTACAAAAACAAAAATTGGTCACAATCTTGATACGCCCGCATTCCAGAAAAAGCCAACTGCTATTCCGGAAAGATCTGAAAAAAACAAGATAAAAATAATTAAAAACCATAAAATGTGTTAATATTTTAATTATAGAAAAATATAAAAAAAAATTGACTACTATATAATTAGAAATATATATAGATTTCAGATTTATATATAGATTTATCTGTCTATATATAGATTTCAGATTTATATATAGATTTATCTGTCTATATATAGATTTCAGATTTATATATAGATTTATCTGTCTATATATAGATTTCAGATTTATATATAGATTTATCTGTCTATATATAGATTTCAGATTTATATATAGATTTATCTGTCTATATATAGATTTCAGATTTATATATAGATTTCAGATTTCAGAAAATCTATATATATATAGATTTCAGATTTATATATAGATTTATCTGTCTATATATAGATTTCAGATTTATATATAGATTTATCTGTCTATATATAGATTTCAGATTTATATATAGATTTATCTGTCTATATATAGATTTCAGATTTATATATAGATTTATCTGTCTATATATAGATTTCAGATTTATATATAGATTTATCTGTCTATATATAGATTTCAGATTTATATATAGATTTCAGATTTCAGAAAATCTATATATATATAGATTTCAGATTTATATATAGATTTATCTGTCTATATATAGATTTCAGATTTATATATAGATTTATCTGTCTATATATAGATTTCAGATTTATATATAGATTTATCTGTCTATATATAGATTTCAGATTTATATATAGATTTATCTGTCTATATATAGATTTCAGATTTATATATAGATTTATCTGTCTATATATAGATTTCAGATTTATATATAGATTTCAGATTTCAGAAAATCTATATATATATAGATTTCAGATTTATATATAGATTTATCTGTCTATATATAGATTTCAGATTTATATATAGATTTATCTGTCTATATATAGATTTCAGATTTATATATAGATTTATCTGTCTATATATAGATTTCAGATTTATATATAGATTTATCTGTCTATATATAGATTTCAGATTTATATATAGATTTATCTGTCTATATATAGATTTCAGATTTATATATAGATTTCAGATTTCAGAAAATCTATATATATATAGATTTCAGATTTATATATAGATTTATCTGTCTATATATAGATTTCAGATTTATATATAGATTTATCTGTCTATATATAGATTTCAGATTTATATATAGATTTATCTGTCTATATATAGATTTCAGATTTATATATAGATTTATCTGTCTATATATAGATTTCAGATTTATATATAGATTTATCTGTCTATATATAGATTTCAGATTTATATATAGATTTCAGATTTCAGAAAATCTATATATATATAGATTTCAGATTTATATATAGATTTATCTGTCTATATATAGATTTCAGATTTATATATAGATTTATCTGTCTATATATAGATTTCAGATTTATATATAGATTTATCTGTCTATATATAGATTTCAGATTTATATATAGATTTATCTGTCTATATATAGATTTCAGATTTATATATAGATTTATCTGTCTATATATAGATTTCAGATTTATATATAGATTTCAGATTTCAGAAAATCTATATATATATAGATTTCAGATTTATATATAGATTTATCTGTCTATATATAGATTTCAGATTTATATATAGATTTATCTGTCTATATATAGATTTCAGATTTATATATAGATTTATCTGTCTATATATAGATTTCAGATTTATATATAGATTTATCTGTCTATATATAGATTTCAGATTTATATATAGATTTATCTGTCTATATATAGATTTCAGATTTATATATAGATTTCAGATTTCAGAAAATCTATATATATATAGATTTCAGATTTATATATAGATTTATCTGTCTATATATAGATTTCAGATTTATATATAGATTTATCTGTCTATATATAGATTTCAGATTTATATATAGATTTATCTGTCTATATATAGATTTCAGATTTATATATAGATTTATCTGTCTATATATAGATTTCAGATTTATATATAGATTTATCTGTCTATATATAGATTTCAGATTTATATATAGATTTCAGATTTCAGAAAATCTATATATATATAGATTTCAGATTTATATATAGATTTATCTGTCTATATATAGATTTCAGATTTATATATAGATTTATCTGTCTATATATAGATTTCAGATTTATATATAGATTTATCTGTCTATATATAGATTTCAGATTTATATATAGATTTATCTGTCTATATATAGATTTCAGATTTATATATAGATTTATCTGTCTATATATAGATTTCAGATTTATATATAGATTTCAGATTTCAGAAAATCTATATATATATAGATTTCAGATTTATATATAGATTTATCTGTCTATATATAGATTTCAGATTTATATATAGATTTATCTGTCTATATATAGATTTCAGATTTATATATAGATTTATCTGTCTATATATAGATTTCAGATTTATATATAGATTTATCTGTCTATATATAGATTTCAGATTTATATATAGATTTATCTGTCTATATATAGATTTCAGATTTATATATAGATTTCAGATTTCAGAAAATCTATATATATATAGATTTCAGATTTATATATAGATTTATCTGTCTATATATAGATTTCAGATTTATATATAGATTTATCTGTCTATATATAGATTTCAGATTTATATATAGATTTATCTGTCTATATATAGATTTCAGATTTATATATAGATTTATCTGTCTATATATAGATTTCAGATTTATATATAGATTTATCTGTCTATATATAGATTTCAGATTTATATATAGATTTCAGATTTCAGAAAATCTATATATATATAGATTTCAGATTTATATATAGATTTATCTGTCTATATATAGATTTCAGATTTATATATATATATATATATAGACAGATTTATATATATATACACAGACCGAGAGAGAGAGAGAGAGAGAGAGAGAGAGAGAGAGAGAGAGAGCATACGCAGACGGAGAGGAGTCGTCGCCGGAGCACCACTCTTGTCGCCGGAGCCGTCGCCGCCGCTGTCTTCCTCGTAGGCCGTTTGGGGAATTTGGGGGTGAAGTTAGGGATTTGGGGAGGAGGAGCGACGGCAGAACAGGAAGAAGAAGGGCTTGGGTTTTTTTTTTGGACTTTTTGCGACGGTATGATGTAGACCGTCGCAAATAGAAGGCAAAACGGCGCCGTTTGTATTAATCCTTTTTTGCGACGGCAAATTTCCGTCGCAAATGATATATGCCGTCTCAAAAAAAAGGGTTTTCGCGACGGTTTTATTTACCGTCGCTAATACTTCCGCATTTCCGACCCCTCCGCTTGGTTTCATTACCGACGGGTCAGTACCGTCGCTAAAGGGTATTATTTGCGACAGGTGCAGTTACCGTCGCAAAAAACCTTTTTTTTGCGACGGGAGGCGCGGCGTCGCTAAAAATCCGTGGTTTTTGCTATATTTTCTTGTAGTGCCACTTCCGCAGCCGAACAAGACCCATTGCCACCTCCACTTCCACTTCCAAATAAAACAAACTAGTGACTTGGCTTAATTCATGACCATTTTTATTTGAATCAAGTTGACCACGCAATGCAGTGAAAATGCGCAAAAAATATAAGAGGAAGCCAATTTTTGGTGATTACTACATATGTGGTGGATAAGTCCCACACATGCTGCCAACTCTTAAGATGCCCAAATCCCCACCATCCCTTTTTTGCATGTGCAAGAGGTAGGTGTCATTCATGCAGGAGGTAGGAGTTGCACGTGTGGCATTGCCTCAAGAGGCGTGTTTGCGTGTGTAAAAGACCTTTGTAGATTCTCTGTTCTCCAAGTTCTTCATGGCGTTCTCTTCTACATTGGTGGATTCTCTCTTCTCCATGAGCAGCTACGAGTCGTTTGTATTGAAGAACTTAGAGAAAATACAAATCATGCTAAGAGGAAACGAGTTGTGCTGTAATTGTAGTTTAGTGGGGACAATTTGTGTCGTTCAAAGATAATTTGTGCCTGTGGATTTAATACACTAATCTTTTTGTTAACATTTTTTAACATGTAGTTATGAAACGTTCTTCGTCCAAAATCAATGATTTTCCATAATTCGAAACACAACTCATGGTTACATAAGTAACGATTACCAACCTTTTAATTGCTTTGCTAATTTAGGACTTTGGAATTTCAATTCTTAATATAACCATTCTTAATATTTGTGACTTGTTACACATCACAAGTCCCAATGGTCACACCCTTAGTGAATAACAATTCCCAGATTGATTTGAATAAATTGTCTGAGAAGGACCCTTATGAGTCTTTGAAAGTTTCTAATTCTCATCATTCTTCTTGGTATGGGATTCTCCCAATGATGGATTATGTTCCAACCAAAAATAAAGACTAAACTACACCTCAATTCTATAGAACAATAGTAAGTTTAGCTATCGATCTACAAGGACTACTGGATTTAACTAAATTATTTTGAAATAAAATTAGGGCTCCTATTTCGTAATGTCATTTGATTTCACAATTTACCTCTCAAAATCTTCTCTATTATTGTGCAATGAGTAGCAACAATGCTTGAACTGAAGGTGAAGAATGAAGTAAAGGGATTCACATTCTTTAACAAAGTTATCTGACCCCTCCCTCTAATCCAACCCCCAATAGCCCATCCTTCAAAGTTCCCCATTTTCCTATTTCTCTTTCCCTTCCATCATTATATTCCTTTTTGCCTTTGCCAACCTATCATTTCCTCCTTAGATAAGCACTCTTGCCACTACTTCCTCCTCTTCCTACCACTCTCCCTTCCATCCACAGCTCCACACCTAGTCCCCTTCTTGATCATCGTCGATTGTTTGCAACTCTATTTCCATCATCCTTTCCTTTATTGTCTTCCTCCTCTTATTTGCCTCTCCTCTCCCTCCCATCCTCCATACTTCCTGTCATCTCCTACTCCTATTTTGCTTGAGTGAGTTTGTTTTATGTTTCTAATTTTATTTTGTTTTTTATCCAACAAAAGTTTGAGAATTGCTCATAGGCTCAACTTGTCTAACAATGTGTTATTTGTCTAATGCAAAGTAGGATTTAAAGTGGCATATGTGAGGATTCGAAGTCTAACAATGTATTGCTTGTCTAATAGATTTTAGCCAAACCACCCCTAGAGTATTTAGAAATTAAACAACTTTCACAAATATCACTCATAACAAATAGAATAAATATATAAACATATAAACAAGCAATCAAATGATACCAAGTCTTACGTGATTCAGTGTTATCCCACCTCCATGGGCAATATAAAAATAAAATAAAAAGAACAAGGATTTCACAAACAAAGAAAATGATGTTCTGAAGAGTTACAATGGTGACAAAGTAAATTTGCCGAAGTAACAAAGTTCACCAAATCCAAAATCCCCTCTCTAACCCAAGCAAATAAGTCACGCAAAGAGAAGCCAAATAATAAGTTTCACGAAGCTACCAGGACAAGAGATAAAATTTTATGAAAATAAGTCTTCTAGGAAGTCACCAAGGATCTATGAAAGACCTCCAAAACAACACTTAGAAGAGGCCCCCAAGGATGTTCAATCTCCATCAAGATTTGTAGTAAATCACCAAGCAAAGATTCGCAAACAAAGATATTCTAAGACCAAAGAATAAGGATCCATGAAGGATCATCAAGCAAGGAAAAACTTGCAAAGAGACCAATGGCCTCTCATCGAAGAGAGGCACGAAGGAATTGTTAATTGACAAAGAAGTGAGAGTTTCTACATTTATAGCAAAAAAAGGTCCTTCCAAAGCATAATTCAAGCCAAAGTTGGTTTCCTTCAAATTTAATCCAATGGAAACTCCCACAATAAAGCTATAGAAAGTTAAAAAACTAGACTATAAGTTGACTAATAAGTCTTCCCACAAATCCAATCCAACAAAAAGAGTTAAAAATGATAGAAAAAACAACAAATATCTACTTTGGCTAGATTTTCAACTATCGCGCTAAATCAACTATTGAACCAAGATATGTGAAATTAAAAAAATCCACTCAATGAGATATCCAACAAACCAATAAAGAGCTAGTTGATCAAACAAACACTTTGAAGCCAACCAAACTAATGTTGAAGACACAAAGAGTCAATTCAAATATATTGCAATACCAAAACAAATATAGCCAAATGAATAGTTGAACAAGATGTTATGGTATATATGATTAATACCAAACTCCAGGACATGAGCAAACAATCACACACACAATGAATCTAGAACGGAGAAGTAAAATAATTGAAAAAACAAACTCACAAAGTCACACAAGAGATTTACATGGTTTAGCCAAATTATGGGTTACGTCCATAAAGTCACTGCAGATTTAGCAAGATTAATATGAAAGGAGTTACAAAAGTCTCTCACATTCAATCTCACAAACTCTCACTACAATGATCTATCTCTCACTCTCACTATTGCGTATCTCTCTCTAAGATCACAAAACTAATGAATGAATTAAAAAAATATAGAGCTACATGGGAGTATTTATAGGGCTAGCCTTAAACCCAATCTTAAATTAATAAGGAAACCAAAACCTAAACTAAGAAGGAAAAATCTTAACCAATAAGGAAATAATTTAGAGTCCAAAACTAATTGTAGATGCGCCCGTGGGCCTCACTACAGTTCGGACTCGATTTGCTGTCATGGTTCTCAATCTGAACCAAAGAGTCCAAATCCGGCAAATCGTTTTGAGAAACAGATTTTTGGAAAGAAGTGCCAAACATGGACTGCTTTGCCAGATACAGAGTCGCCACCTAAATATTTTTTAAAATGGGAGAATTTAGGAAACCCTGACTCGGTGCCGAAGGCCACATGTCCGTCATCACCGGAGTTGTCTCGGCTCGGGAGCTTGGGTACGATCGGGGAAGGTCAGCTATGAGCACCCCCTTTCGCCCGGTCCGAAGACCGGCCTCTACTAACCATGATATCCGTTTTTTGAAAACGTTATGTGTTCTTAAACCAATTATTAGCCTAGAATTACTATGTTGTGCGCGCAGCAAACAAGTATAGACTAGATTGCCTAATTTGGAAATAAGCATTGCATATCCGTTTGTTTTTGCAAAACGCTTTGGAATTTGCTACTCGCAAGTAGGCTTAAAATGCGGATTTCAATGAGTTTTTCCAACTCAAACAACCCAACCTCCACCCACAGGCATTCAAGCAGTTTAGCATATAAGCATTTAGCCGCATGGCAAGCATACTGTCATGTTAACATTCACACGCATGCGAGATGCTAAAGCATAAATACTTACATCGTACTCCGTGTCAAAACAATAAACTAGTTAGCAAACATGCGTGTCCTAGTTCATGTTAGATTGCCTAATGCAACACATACAGGATGCAATCAAAGTAGGCTCGGCTAACCTAAGCATGGCATGTGAAATGCGATCAACTATCACGTATTCAAATTTGAATTGAAATACAAATGCAGTTAGCGTGATGTACCGAGCCTAATGCATGCAATACAAATGCATGAATGCACGCATGCATAGCATAAGGTATACTAAATTAAACGTGCCCTAATCTACCATCATAAGTAGGTAAATAAAAAGGAAGAAAGAAGTGGGGATTGGGAGACATGCACACACTCACCCACACTTATTATAGATTTGCCCTCGCTTGGAGGGACCAAATAAATATTACAAATTAATTAATTAATTAACAAATTAACTAATCTAAGAAAACAAGAAAATTGCCTCGGGAAACGCGCCGCCATGCATGAGCTGCCTCTGTTTTCCTTCCTTCACTTCTCTGGAGGCTGCCAAAACCTCAGGACTGCATCCCTGGACATTGGGGAGTGCCACCGGCTGAGTGGAATTGCCACCAGCAGTGGTATGTGGCCATCGGCACAAAATGAATCTGTCGGCAGAGAAATTATTGCCGGCCGGCACTTTACACTGCCGGTCGGCAGAGTGTTCCTGCAGAATCTGCAAATGACAGCAACAGAGGGCAAGGCAAAGCATGGCAGCACAATTCAAGGCATGTATGCAACAATCATGTCCCTTATCATGGTAGTGACTCAAAGGGGCATGCGTCTCGATTCTCGGGCCACCAATCACGCATTCCCATGCATGATGGCCCAAGGAACCAAGTATGCAACTTTCATGTCAAATGAAATGCAAACCAATCAAACAAACAAGGCCCAATTCCTATCACCAAGTCAAGGAATAAGGCATGCATGCAAGATGCAATGCAACCTAGGCATACAAGCTAAGGATGCAACATGGCATGGCAACAAACTTATGCAAGCATACAAGCATACATATGGCAATACAAATAGATGGAAAGATGGACTTAAACATGAATTAGGCAACTCTAAATAGGCCTAAAACAGTAGCCCTAAATCACCAAAATGATGCAAGCAACGCATACTACACATCCACATACTTGAGGCCAACAAGCCCGAATACAAAGGAGCCACACTAAGCATGCCAAAATCAACCCAAACTCTTATGGACAGACCTAAAACATGTCAAGATAAGCACAAAATCTTCACAAGACTAAGCCTAAAACATGCTCGAATAAGGGCTAACAACCTAAGGCATATTAAGGCATAAACAAGGCATTACATGGCAACTATGCTAAGCATGCATGGAGTACCAAAACCAATTTAAAATCATGTTATATTATGGATATATAAGCATGAAAAACAGCCTATACATGCTCAACACACACTCAAACATATGCTCCCTTTAGAGGCCAAAACATGCCCTTTTCAAGGACAACAAGGAGAGGGGGTGGCCCTCTCCTTCTAGAGACTTCAAGGCACCATCTTCCCCACTGAAATCCCTCAAGATTTCAGTGGTGAAGAGGCCCAAGCACCAAAGTCTCGAAACTCACTCAAAATAGCACAAAAAGAGGCCTTTCAAGTCCTAAGGGTTTTCAAACTTACCAAAACCACAAAACACTCTTAACAAACAACCAAGAGGGTCTAAAAACAGAACTTTTTTGTCTTATACAATAAGCACGAAAACAGCTCTAAGATAGGTAAAAACAAGATGCAAAAATGGGGAATAACGGGACTAGAATCTCACCCTTGAAGACCCCTTTGCAAGTGATGCTCCAATTGAATCCAACACCAAAACACTAAAATCAGTCCCTTAGAACCTCAGAAATCAAAGGAAGGTGAAACACTAGGTGTTTGTGTGCAATAGTATGAACTAAACACTATTTTACACACACAAGAGGGAAAAAGAAAGAGAGATAGAGTGTATATCTAACCCTAACCCTAAAACCAGAGCTTAACAATGGTTGTCTAAGCTCTCCAAAATATCTCAAGTCTCTCTCCCCTCTAGCCAAGAGAGAAGACCCTCCCTTATAGAAGCTTTTTTGTCTTGTAAAGCTTACAAGACAAGCTTCATAAGAGGGAGATCCCTCCATACACGTGTATGGAGGGGAGCAAAAGCAAGACAGCTGTCTTAAAATATCTGCAAAAGCAGATGCACAGTAGTCGGCCGGCCAAAAATGCCATCTTGGCCAAAAAGAGTGCCGACCGGCACTAAAAAGTGCCGACCAGCAAGAGAAGTAAAATAATTGAAAAAACAAACTCACAAAGTCACACAAGAGATTTACGTGGTTACGTCCATAGAGTCATTGCAGATTTAGCAAGATTAATATGAAAGGAGTTACAAGAGTCTCTCACATTCAATCTCACAAACTCTCTATAATGATCTATCTCTCACTCTCACTATTGTGTATCTCTTTGTAAGATCACAAAACTAATGAATGAATTAAAAAAATATAGAGCTACATGGGAGTATTTATAGGGCTAGCCTTAAACCCAATCTTAAATTAATAAGGAAACCAAAACCAAAACTAAGAAGGAAAAATCTCAACCAACAAGGAAATAATTTAGAGTCCAAAACTAATCAAACACTAATTTTCTTGTTTCCTTTCCCTAATATGATTAAATCTAGTCTTGTTTCAAGCTCCACCAATAACAATCTCCCACTTGGAGACTAATCAAGGCACAAACAGTCTTCATCCATAACTCTATAGAACAACGCAATGACTCAAACCATCAACCTCACGTACCAATGCCAACTGAAGCTGCATATAGCTTCAGCTTCTCAACTGTAACTGCCTTGGTTAACATATTTGCAAGATTTTCACTTGTATGGATCATCTCCAAGCTAAACTTGCCATCTTCCAAGAGTGATTGAACAAAATGTTACTTGATATCAATATGCTTTGTTCTTGAACGAAGCGCGGAATTCTTCGCAAGATGTATTGCACTATGACTGTCACTGTACAATTTGCAATCATCGAACTTCTTCTCCAATTCACCTAAGAAACTTTGTAACCATACTATTTCTTTGCAAGCTTCTATAATTGCAACATACTTCGCTTCTGTGGTTAAAACAGTCACAATCTTCTACAACTAAGAGACCTAACTTATTGTAGCACTGCCAAGAGTAAACATATACCCTATCGTGCTCTTCTTATTATCAATGTCGCCTACTAGATCGGAATCAACATACCCAAGTAAGTTGATTTCTATGTCGCCATCCCAAAGAACCATGTCACTCGTACCTCCGAGATACCTGAATACCCACTTGACAGCTTCTCAATGCTCTTTCCCGAGATTATTCATGAATCTACTAACAACTCCTGATGCATGGGCAATGTCTGGTCTCATGCAGACTATAGCATACATCAAGCTACCAACGACTTTGCCATGTATTCTCGCTCTTTATGTGTAAACTACACATTGTTCCTTCATCAATCTAAAGTGGCTTGCTAATGGAATGCCTACAGGCTTTGCACATCCCATGTTGAATCTATTGAGTACTTTTTCAATGTACTTTGCTTGTGAGAGCTTCAGTTGCTTATTCCTCATGTCCCTGCTAATTCGCATTCCTAAGATTTGTTTTGCCGCACCCAAATCTTTCATTGCAAACTCTTTGGACAACTCCTCTTCGAGACTTGAAATCTTATCTATGCTTAAACCTACAACAAGCATATCATCTATGTACAAGAGAAGTATTTAATGTAAAGTGTCAAGCTTTTTATAATAACAACAATGATCGTCATGGTACCGATGGAAGCCTGCACTTGCCATGAAGCTATCAAATTTTATTTACCATTGTTTAGGCACTTATTACTGCCCATACAAACTCTTCTTTAGTTTACATACTAGATTTTCTTTCCTAACCACCTCATAGCCTTGGGGTTGATGTATGCAGATAGCTTCTTCCAAATTGAAGAGGAGTTGCACACCACATCGTTTTGCCGCGGTTTGCTCGAAATTGTCGCCACATGTCGAATTCCGTTCTCTGCACAATATTTTTCTAGAGCGCCATTTATGTACTCCCCGTCATTGTTGGACTTGAGACACTTCAACTTTGAACATGTCTTATTCTCAACTAAAGCTTTCCACTTTTTGAAGATATCAAACATATTATATTTATTCTTCGAAACATATACCCACAATTTACGCGTAGTATCATCAATAAAGGTGACAAAATAACTAGAGCCTCCAAGAGATCTTACCGGAGATGGTCCCTACATGTCTGTGTGAACTAACTCCAACTGTTCTGACTTCCAAGCTTTCAGAATCTTAGTGAAACTAACCCTTTTCTATTTTTCTGAGATGCAATCTTCACAGAAATTCCAGTTCAAAGACTTTAAACCTGGTGGTTTCCCCTTTGACATCAGAACCTTCATTCATTTCTCACTCATATGTCCAAGTCCGCAGTGTCATAGACCCCTTTCAACTTCTAATGATGTTACTATAATCGCACTATAGGTACTCGACGTCACGTAGAGAGTACCTTCCGTTTTTCCATAAGCCATTACCATGGCTCCCTTGGTCATCTTCCAAGTATCACCAGCTAAGATTGTCACAATACCAAAATCTGTGAGTTGACTGACAGAAATTAGTTTCTTCTTCAAATGTGGCACATATTTGATATCATTGATTTTCAAAGTTGTTCTATTGGGCTAGTTTATCTGTACTTCACCCTTGCCAATTATGTTGCAAGTTTCATCGTTTCTAAGGTACACCTTTTCGAAATTACCTCAGACATAATTGTGAGCAATTCCTTGTGCGAGGAATGATGCACTAGAATCAATCACCCACAATTCTCCATGAGTTTCTAAAGACAACATGAGTGCTTCAGAATCCTTTTCATCAGAAACATTCACAAACTCCTTCTCACCTTGATTATTGTAGGTTTGCTTCGTAACCTTGCAATCCTGCTTTGCGAGACTAGTCTTACCGCAACGCTAGCACTTGCCTGTAAACTTTGGTCAAGACAGAGATCGACCATTCCTCGGTTTACTTATGCTTCCCTTCTTGTTGTTTGCCTGTGTTAGGCTTCCTGCCTCTATTATCAATTGCTGATGTCAAACTAGAACTTTCACCATTATCTTTTCTTTGGATGTCTTCACTCAGAACCAAACCCACTACATGATCCATGCTCAACTTTGCCGAATCGGTGGAATTGCTCACTGCAACAACCAACGAATTCCAACTCTCATGAAGGCTTGATAGTAGTGCCAAGGCCTTGACTTCTTCATCAAATGAGATACTAACCAATTCTCTCTGTTGCCTCACGGAGGTGTTGCCTCATAGGCTCAGGTTATGTTGATGCCTGCTTTACCTCAAAGGCTTGGTTCTTTATTTTGATCAAAGGCTTGGTTTTTTGTTTTGATCTTGTTGTCGTTGTTTTTGCTTCCTCTATTGGTTCCTCCCCAACTAGGAGGTTGGAGCTTTATCTAGCTCGAAGCTCCTCTTTATTGATGTAATTTATCGTACTTCGTATGTGTTTCATCAATAAAGTTTTCTTTGCCAATTAAAAAAAAAAACCAATTCTAACTGACTAGTCAGCGAGTTAAAATCGTTAATATACTCAATCGCGATTCCTCTTTTAGACATCTTCAAGTTAAACAACTTCTTGATCAGATGGACTTTTTTTGTGGTTGAGTGCTTCTCATACATTCGTGATAGGGCAGTGTAGACACTCCATTTTTTACCACTCTTAAGACTTGGGTGCCACTGATTGATCATTCGATGGTGCAGGCTATGCTATACAAAGGTTCGATTTCTTTGGCAAAGAGAGCATCAAATCCCAACCTCACACCCCATTTTTGGACCAAAATGATTTAGACCAAAACTAATTTAGACCTTAAACCCTCTCTTTCAAAATATTTTTGAAACAAAGTTCCTGCGATGTTCTGAGGCTCGTATTTCGTTAAATGTTGTGCTTTTCGATAAATCGAGCAAGGACAAAGTGGAATTGAATGAAAGAGAGGTGAACTCTTTCAAGAAATATTTAAAACATCTTGTTTAGGGGATTGGAGTTGAAGAAAAGAATATAGGAGAGGGAAGAAACCAAGTTAGGAAAAAAGATGGGCACGAATCGTTAAGAGAGAGAGTCGAGCAGCCCTCGCTAAATCAGGCCTATCCATTTCTACACTTGGATTTCAGTTATGAGGCCACCACCGTTGAAATTAAACTTCTGAGATTCATTTTCACTTAAGAATCTCCTCAAGCCGAGGCCAGATGAGAAGATATGGCTGGTTGAAGTTAGGCATCAATCCAGTTGGACTAAAACTGAGCAGTCTTCACTAAAAGAGGGATATCTCTTAGTACACTTGCAATTTTTTGATGTGAGGCAGAACTATTGGAAACAAGACTTCTGAGGCTTCAATTTAGGCACAAGAATGACCTGCAAAGGAGCCCAGATGAAGGAGATATGCCTAATTGAAGTCGGGGCTAGAAACCAGCTCTTGCTTTCCAGCCACTAGTGAAGCTTGTCGGCCATGTGTCGGCCACAAATGGCCTTTTTCGACCATATGTCATCCAAAAGGGGTTCTTGTCGACCACAAAAAGTGGCCGGTCGGTCACAAATGTCCAAAAGCTAGAATTTGCAGATATTTCTCCTCCAGCTGTTCTACCTTGCCAGCTGTCCTGTATTCAGATATTTTGACCCAAGGCTTGTATTTTGCTATATATGGAGGCCATATCTCTCATTTTGGAAGGTTAGCAAGTTTGAGAGCCTCTCTCTCTAGAATCTGTCTTTCTATAA
Source organism: Camellia sinensis (assembly GCF_004153795.1). Lineage (NCBI taxonomy): Eukaryota > Viridiplantae > Streptophyta > Magnoliopsida > Ericales > Theaceae > Camellia > Camellia sinensis. Next base: position 993,379 of record NW_021025528.1, read on the forward strand.
TCCTCTCTCTCTAGATTTCTCTCTCTTGAGCATCTGTGCTTAGAAGCTTGCATACTTCAAACTTTAACCTATCTACCCTTAACCAAAGTGGTTCATCCTGCTGAGGTTGCTTGAAGCTCTCTTGGAGCCCTCTTGAGCTCTAAAATGATGGTTTAAGG
>NW_021025528.1:1000023-1069395 GCF_004153795.1 Camellia sinensis
TTAAAAGGTGTGATCTAAATATTATTAATCACACTTAAAAGGTGTGATCTAAAGTTTATTATCACATGTTTTATTAGTTTTTAATCACACTTAAAAGATGTGATTTAAATGTTTTTAATCACACTTAAAAAGTGTGATCTAAATGTTATTAATCACACTTAAAAGGTGTGATCTAAATGTTATTAATCACACTTAAAAGGTGTGATCTAAATGTTATTAATCACACTTAAAAGGTGTGATCTAAAGTTTATTATCACATGTTTTATTAGTTTTTAATCACACTTAAAAGATGTGATTTAAATGTTTTTAATCACACTTAAAAAGTGTGATCTAAATGTTATTAATCACACTTAAAAGGTGTGATCTAAAGTTTATTATCACATGTTTTATTAGTTTTTAATCACACTTAAAAGATGTGATTTAAATGTTTTTAATCACACTTAAAAAGTGTGATCTAAATGTTATTAATCACACTTAAAAGGTGTGATCTAAAGTTTATTATCACATGTTTTATTAGTTTTTAATCACACTTAAAAGATGTGATTTAAATGTTTTTAATCACACTTAAAAAGTGTGATCTAAATGTTATTAATCACACTTAAAAGGTGTGATCTAAAGTTTATTATCACATGTTTTATTAGTTTTTAATCACACTTAAAAGATGTGATTTAAATGTTTTTAATCACACTTAAAAAGTGTGATCTAAATGTTATTAATCACACTTAAAAGGTGTGATCTAAATGTTATTAATCACACTTAAAAGGTGTGATCTAAATGTTATTAATCACACTTAAAAGGTGTGATCTAAATGTTATTAATCACACTTAAAAGGTGTGATCTAAATGTTATTAATCACACTTAAAAGGTGTGATCTAAATGTTATTAATCACACTTAAAAGGTGTGATCTAAAGTTTATTATCACATGTTTTATTAGTTTTTAATCACACTTAAAAGATGTGATCTAAATGTTTTTAATCACACTTAAAAGGTGTGATCTAAAGTTTATTATCACATGTTTTATTAGTTTTTAATCACACTTAAAAGATGTGATTTAAATGTTTTTAATCACACTTAAAAAGTGTGATCTAAATGTTATTAATCACACTTAAAAGGTGTGATCTAAAGTTTATTATCACATGTTTTATTAGTTTTTAATCACACTTAAAAGATGTGATTTAAATGTTTTTAATCACACTTAAAAAGTGTGATCTAAATGTTATTAATCACACTTAAAAGGTGTGATCTATACATTATTAATCACACTTAAAATGTGTGATCTAAATATCTTTAATCACACTTAAAAGGTGTGATTAAAAATGACCATTTTTAATCACACTCCCAAAGATCACACTTCAATAATTAAATAACAAACATCACACCAAAAAAGTGTGATCTTTATCTGTTTTTGTAGTAGTGGTGGCAGGGCTTACACCATTTTTGAAAATTTACTCCTTTTGTGTAAGAATTTTTGGCATAACATTTATACTTTAACTTCCAACTTACACCTTTTGTGAAACCCCAACTTTTTGTAGTAGTGCTTCCCTTTTTCCATAAGCCACTACCATGGCTCCCTTGGTCATCTTCCAAGTATCACTAGCTAAGATTGTCACAATACCAAAATCTATGAGTTGACCGACAGAAATTAGTTTCTTCTTCAAATGTGGCACATATTTGATATCATTGATTTTCAAAGTTGTTCTATTGGGCTAGTTTATCTGTACTTCACCCTTGCCAATTATGTTGCAAGTTTCATCATTTCTAAGGTACACCTTTTCGAAATTACCTAAGACATAATTGTGAGCAATTCCTTGTGCGAGGAACGATGCACTAGAATCAATCACCCACGATTCTCCATGAGTTTCTAAAGACAACATGAGTGCTTCAGAATCCTTTTCATCAGAAACATTCACAAACTCCTTCTCACCTTGATTATTGTAGGTTTGCTTCGTAACCTTGCAATCCTGCTTTGCGAGACTAGTCTTACCGCAACGCTAGCACTTGCCTGTAAACTTTGGTCAAGACAGAGATCGACCATTCCTCGGTTTACTTATGCTTCCCTTCTTGTTGTTTGCCTGTGTTAGGCTTCCTGCCTCTATTATCAATTGCTGATGCCAAACTAGAGCTTTCACCATTATCTTTTCTTTGGATGTCTTCACTCAGAACCAAACCCACTACATGATCCATGCTCAACTTTGCCGAATTGGTGGAATTGCTCACTGCAACAACCAACGAATTCCAACTCTCATGAAGGCTTGATAGTAGTGCCAAGGCCTTGACTTCTTCATCAAATGAGATACTAACCAATTCTCTCTGTTGCCTCACGGAGGTGTTGCCTCATAGGCTCAGGTTATGTTGATGCCTGCTTTACCTCAAAGGCTTGGTTCTTTATTTTGATCAGAGGCTTGATTTTTTGTTTTGATGTTGTTGTCGTTGTTTTTGCTTCCTCTATTGGTTCCTCCCCAACTAGGAGGTTGGAGCTTTATCTAGCTCGAAGCTCCTCTTTATTGATATAATTTACCGTACTTCGTATGTGTTTCATCAATAAAGTTTTCTTTGTCGATTAAAAAAAAAAAACCAATTCTAGCTGACTAGTGAGTGAGTTAAAATCGTTAATATACTCAATCGCGATTCCCCTTTTAGACATCTTCAAGCTAAACAACTTCTTGATCAGATGGACTTTTTTTGTGGCTGAGTGCTTCTCATACATTCATGATAGGGCAGTGTAGACACACCATTTTTTACCGCTCTTAAGACTTGGGTGCCACTGATTGATCATTCGATGGTGCAGGCTATGTTCGATTTCTTTGGCAAAGAGAGCATCAAATCCCAACCTCACACCCCATTTTTGGACCAAAATGATTTAGACCAAAACTAATTTAGACCTTAAACCCTCTCTTTCAAAATATTTTTGAAACAAAGTTCTTGCGATGTTCTGAGGCTCGTATTTCGTTAAATGTTGTGCTATTCGATAAACCGAGCAAGGACAAAGTGGAATTGAATGAAAGAGAGGTGAACTCTTTCAAGAAATATTTAAAACATCTTGTTTAGGGGTTTGGAGTTGAAGAAAAGAATAGGAGAGGGAAGAAACCAAGTTAGGAAAAAAGATGGGCACGAATCGTTAAGAGAGAGAGTCGAGCAGCCCTCGCTAAATCAGGCCTATCCATTTCTACACTTGGATTTCAGTTATGAGGCCACCACCGTTGGAAATTAAACTTCTGAGGATTCATTTTCACTTAAGAATCTCCTCAAGCCGAGGCCAGATGAGGAAGATATGGCTGGTTGAAGTTAGGCATCAATCCAGTTGGACTAAAACTGAGCAGTCTTCACTAAAAGAGGGATATCTCTTAGTACACTTGCAATTTTGATGTGAGGCAGAAACTATTGGAAACAAGACTTCTGAGGCTTCAATTTAGGCACAAGAATGACCTGCAAAGGAGCCCAGATGAAGGAGATATGCCTAATTGAAGTCGGGGCTAGAAACCAGTCTTTGCTTTCCAGCCACTAGTGAAGCTTGTCGGCCATGTGTCGGCCACAAATGGCCTTTTTCGACCATATGTCATCCAAAAGGGGTTCTTGTCGACCACAAAAAGTGGCCGGTCGGTCACAAATGTCATAAAATCTCAGAATTTGCAGATATTTCTCCTCCAGCTGTTCTACACTGTGCCAGCTGTCCTGTATTCAGATATTTTGACCCAAGGATTGTATATTGCTATATGTGAAGGCCATATCTCTCATATTGGAAGGTTAGCAAATTTTGGGAGCCTCTCTCTCTAAAAATCCTCTCTCTCTACATTCCTCTCTCTCTAGAGTTCTCTTTCTCTTGCCCTTTTGTGCATACAAGAAGAGAGTGTGCATGGAAGTAGAGATACACCTCTCCTTTGCCTAGACATCCTTGATCAAAGTTGCATATCTTTGGGCTAAGGTCTCTTGGAACCTATTTTGGGCTGTTGGAAGGGTGGTTTAAGCTCAGAAAAGTGGCTAATTGGTGTTGTGCTTCAAGAGGTAAAGGTCTTGCCTTGTAAGCTTTATTTTGAATGCTTGCTTTGCCATCTTTACACACTATTTTGAGCTGATTTTCAACTGTAAAAATCTCTGTTTTTAAGTCTTAAAAATGGTTGTTTAAGCCTATTTTGAGGTAGGGGGTTGTCTCCCCTTTTTGCTCTTTCGCTTGTGAAGCTTTTTGCACCATTTCTCATCACCTTCAAATCAAACTTTTTGGGCCTTTTTACCACTGAAACTCAGAGCTTTTTCAGTGACAAAAATCATGTTTTGAGGTCCAAAATAGGAGGGGATGGCCTCCCCTCCTTGTGTCTTGTTTGCAAGTGTTGATGGCCTAACATGTGAGCATGTTTTTCTACCATTTTGTGACCTGATCTCAGCATGTTTTTGTTATTATTTTGGCATGTTTAAGCTCTGTTTTGAGCTGGTTTGATAACTTGAGCCTTGTTTTGCATGGTTGTAGTGCAAACGCCTTCACTAGTTTTTTTGTTTTGAAACCTCCAACATGCTTTGCTTGAGTTGATTGCATACTATATCATCATTTGACATGTTATTTCAGTGCGTATACCACTGTCACGCTCTCACATATCTCACTCTTTCATTACTTTTGAGAGTTGTGCTTTATGCCTTGCTTGCGAGCCAACATGAGGACAAAGTGGAATTGAATGAAAGAGAGGTGAACTCTTTCAAGAAATATTTAAAACATCTTGTTTAGGGGATTGGAGTTGAAGAAAAGAATAAGAGAGGGAAGAAACCAAGTTAGGGAAAAAGATGGGCATGAATCGTTAAGAGAGAGAGTCGAGCAGCCCTCGCTAAATCAAGCCTATCCATTTGTACACTTGGATTTCAGTTATGAGCCCACCACCGTTGGAAAGTAAACTTTCGAGGATTCATTTTCACTCAAGAATCTCCTCAAGCCGAGGCCAGATGAGGAAGATATGGCTGGTTGAAGTTAGGCATCAATTTGGTTGGACTGAAACTGAGCAGTCTTCACTAAAAGAGGGATATCTTTTAGTACACTTGCAATTTTGATGTGAGGCTGAAACTATTGGAAACAAGACTTCTGAGGCTTCAATTTAGGCACAAGAATGACCTGCAAAGGTGTGACACCCCTGTTCTGTATTATGCTAATTGGTCCCAAATGCCAATGTGATTATATGTTTTGATATGATTTTGTGTGCCATTATGCGAATACATATGATTTTGAAGTTTTATCTGTTCATCGTAGGAATATCTGTTTGAATAACCTGCTTTGGAAATTAAATTGAGGGCCTTATCGGCCACAGAACCCAAAATTGATCATGCCACTGAGGTTGGCATAATTTTTAGAGCCTACGGTGAAATTTAATTGAAAATTTATCCTGGTCAATTTGAACTGATTAAATTGATAAATTAAGTGCCCAATTGTTTTATTATAAAATAATGTTGAGTGGGTGCTTGTTAAGGGTCAACTACACTCTCATTTCTCTCCTTTAAGCTTCATTTGGCTGATGAAAAACTCTTAGACTTGAGAGAGGGTCGGCTAAGAGAGAGAGGGTGAAGGAAATTGAGATTTTGGTCCTAAAGCTTGGTGATCTTGGAAGCTAGCTCAAGAACTTACCTTAAATTGTGAGGATTAAGCTTCTAGGTAAGCCATTGACTCTTGAATTCATGAATTGAACGTGTAATCTTGTGAGCTCAAGTATTTTTTTTGTGATTAAGAGTATGATTTAAATTGGTATTGATGAGATATGACCATGCGTGCATAAAACTTCTGTTGAATTGCCATAAGTTGCATAATCTAGCATGTAATTTGTGAAATTGTGAAAGATTGGTAGTGTAATCCCACATGCAAGCATGTCTTTGTTGAGTCTTATAGCAATGAGCACTAATTGCATTATTTGAAATGAATATAAAGTCAAAATGGACATGCATGTACAAATCATGGGAGTATAAATCTTGAATGTTTGAATTTGATATGTTGTGAAATTTAATTAGAAATTGATTCTGGTCAGATTAAACTGATTAAATTGATGAATTGAGTGCCCAATTATTTTATATTAAAATAATATGTTAGTGGGGCTTGTTGTATGTTAGCACTACACTCTCCTTTAACTCTATTGAACTCAAAAATCTGAGTTATACAATTGAGAGAGAGAGAGATCCGGCCTTAGTGAGAAAAAGGGAGAGAAATTGTTAAAATTTTAGCTCAAAGCTTGGGAACCTTGAAGATAGTCCAAGAATTGTTATAGATTGTGAGAATCAAAGCTTCTAGGTGTGTAATTCTTGGATTATAGTTTGTAATTTTGTGTGTTCAAGCTAATTGGGTGATCAAAAGTAAGAGTGAAATGAAATTGGGTTGGTTTTGTTGGATTAAAGCTTGATATATGCATGCATGTAAGGAAATGTTTTGAAATAGCATGTATAAGCTTAAAATACATGATGCATGTAGAGTTTTGGTTGAAACTCATGTCTTGATCACCATTTGTGTTGTCTAAGTTGAGAATGTGGCAATTCATCACATGCATGTACAATTTATGAAGATATGAACTTGAATGTATAAATTTATTATGTTAGAATGAGTTTGATGGGAGATGGGGGCATGCATGTGAATTATTTGTGAATTGAGCTCCATTGGGTTGTGATTTGGGGTTTACATCATGTTAGTATGATTATATTTGAGATTTGAGTCATTGCATGCAAGATATGTTGGTTGGAAACCGAATTTGAGCTCAAGAACACATTCTGGGTTTTCCAGAATTTTGAGGCCCGCTCGAGCGGGAGAAACTACGCTCGAGCGTAAATTTCGTGCTCCCAGCACTTTTTGCAGAGTTGGCTATTCGCTCGAGCGGATATTTCACGCTCAAGCGGAGAGCTTTTGTAGACGAGCCTTCCGCTCGAGCTCCCTAATTCGCGCTCGAGCGTAATTTTGAGGTAACCAGTACTTTTGCAGGCCTCTTGGGTACGCTCGAGTGGAAAAGTCCACGCTCGAGCGGGGACCCTGTTTTCTGAAATTTCGTTCATGCGTTTTGTGTTTCGTTTTCTGTTCTCTTTCACTTGTAAACACTCTTAGGCATGTGTAAAACATCGTAAATGAGTTAATGAGATAGGAATAAGCCTAAAGAGGAATATGTGAATTAAAGAACGGATTGAACTGTTAGTGATCCTCTTGTGTTCATGCAATGTGTAGGGTCAAGCTCCAGGGCAAATCCGCAAGCCGATCACTGTGAGTAATATCAATATTTGAAAGCTTGTCAATGTCCAATTGTTTATTCCCTTATAAACTTTATGAGTTGTTAATTGGGATTGTGCACAAAAGTCTGACAGGAATATATGAATGGACCGAAGGTCGTTTTGATGTAAATGAATGGACCAAAGGTCATTTTGATGTAAATGAATGGACCAAAGGTCGTTTTGATGTAAATGAATGGACCAAAGGTCGTTTTGATATAAATGAATGGACCGAAGGTCGTTTTGATGTAAATGAATGGGCCAAAGGTCGTTTGATATAAATGAACAGACCGAAGGTCGTTTTGACCTACATGAATGGACCGAAGGTTGTTCTGACATGAATGAGTGGGCCGAAGGCCGTTTTGACGTAAATGAATGGGCTAAAGGCCATTTTGACAGAAATGAATGGACCGAAGGCCATTTTGATAGAAATGAATGGGCCGAAGGCCATTTTGATAGAAATGGATGGGCCGGAGGCCGTTTTGACATAAATGAATGGGCCGAAGGCTGTTTTGACGGGAATGGAAACCTGAATGGGCTAATGGCCAGTATGTTGGAACTACAGTCACTTGATGTAAATTTTGTATAAGTATATATATGTTAAGTAGAAATGTGAATTGGGCCAAAGGCCGTTTGGAACATGTTGTCTTACATTGTTATGTAATTTCTGTATTTGATATTATTCACTGGGCTATTGCTCACGCTCATTCATGTGTTTGTAGGTGAGCCAAGAGAAGTCCAAACCTAGCCCCAGTGAAGTCTGCCAGGAACAACATGAGTTTTGGAGAGTCAGCCTTGTGTCTCACGCACGAGACCCATCCTTGTCATTTTGTTATGCATTCATAGTTTGTCTTGTTGGCAAGGACTTTATGTATATCTGTATATAGTCTTGATATGGGTTGACTCAGTTTGGATGATCCTGTCTGTAAAGGATCTTATGGTACTGTATTTTGTTGTGGGTTATTAACATATACGTGTATAGTTTGTTTGATGTGCATATAAGCACGGCTCTATGGACAAAGTTTTAAATTGCTTCCGTTTGGCCCCCATTAACTCTGTTAAAATACGTTTGGTTTGGTTTGAGGCCGTAGGTAATATCATGATTACTGGCCGGTTACGTCCTTAACCCATGGGGGCGGGTTTGGGTCGTGACAAAAGGAGTCCAGATAAAGGAGATATGCCTAATTGAAGTCGGGGCTAGAAACCAGTCTTTGCTTTCCAGCCACTAGTGAAGCTTGTCGGCCATGTGTTGGCCACAAATGGCCTTTTTCGGCCATATGTCATCCAAAAGGGGTTCTTGTCGACCACAAAAAGTGGCCGGTCGGTCACAAATTTCCAAAAAGCTCAGAATTTGAAGATATTTCTCCTCCAGCTGTTCTACACTGTGCCAGCTGTCCTGTATTCAGATATTTTGACCCAAGGATTGTATTTTGCTATATATGGAGGCCATATCTCTCATTCTGGAAGGTTAGCAAGTTTGAGAGCCTCTCTCTCTAGAATCTCTCTTTCTATAATCCTCTCTCTCTAGATTTCTTTCTCTCTTGAGCATCTGTGCTTAGAAGCTTGCATACTTCAAACTTTAACCTATCTACCCTTAACCAAAGTGGTTCATCCTTGGGCTGAGGTTGCTTGAAGCTCTCTTGGAGCCTCCTTTGAGCTCTAAAAAGGTGGTTTAAGCTCATATTTGTGCCTATTGTGTGCTTTGCTTCAAAGGTATAGAACTTACCCCATTTAAGCTTATTTTGCACACTTGTTTTGCCACCTTTGCAAACTATTTTTGGCCTGATTTTCAACTACAAAGACCTCTATTTTTAAGGTTTAAAAATGGTGGTTTAAGTCCTTTTTGGAGTTAGGGGTGGTCCACCCTTCTTGTAGCTTGCTTGCTAAGTTGTTGTGCCATCTTTCAAAGTTGTTTTAAATCAATCTTTTTGGCCTTTCTAACCACTGAAAATTAGAGAATTTTCAGTGGTAAAAATCCTGTTTTGAGGTCCAAAATAGGAGGGGTTGGCCTCCCCTCCCTGTGTCTTGCTTGCAAGTGTAGATAGCCTAACATGTGAGCATGTTTTTCTACCTTTTTGTGACTTGATCTCAACATGTTTTAGCTACTAATTTGCCATGATTTAGCTCTATTTTGAGCTGTCTTGGTCATATAAGCCTTGTCTTGCATGGTTGTAGTGTAAATGCCTTCACTAGCTTTGTGTTTTAAGGCCTCTAGCATGCTTTGCATGAGATGATTGCATAATATAGCATCATTTGACATGTGATTTCAGTGTATATATCTCTGTCTCACTCTCACTTAGTTCACTCTTTCATTGCGTTTAAGAGTTGTGCTTTGAGCCTTCTTTGTAAACCAACATGCGAGCATGTTTTTCTAGCTTTTAAGCCTCAATCTTAGCATGTTTAGGCCACTGTTTTGGCATGTTTTAGCTCTGTCCAGAGCTGGTTTGGTCATTTGAGCTTTGTGTTGCATGCTTATAGTGTTGTGCTCTTCACTAGTTTGATGCTTTCAGGCTTTTAACATGTTGTGCATGTGTTGCTTGCACGATCTTGCATGATTTAGTGTCTTTTGCATTCCATTTCAGCACTAAAAAGTCTGTAACCTCTCTCATTTCTGCATTTTTCCATTTGTTATGAGAGATGGTTAACCTTATGATTTAGTGTCTTTTACTTAACTGCTTACGATGGTTAGTTTAGGGTCATGTTTCGATTAGCATACCTTATGCTTACATGTTTGCATCATTCATTTGTCTTGCATGCACCGAGGCTCGGCGCATCATTCAAACTGCATCGTATTTCAATACTTCTTTGAATACGTGTTTCAAAGCATGCTATCAAAGTGTTGCAAATCAAATGCCATATTAGTAGCCGAGCCTATTAATTTCATGTTGCATGTGTTGCATTAGGCATGTTGTATAGTTAGGATCATGCATATTTCTAACTAGCTTTTGTTTTGGCTTGGAGTACTCAATAAGCTTTACGCTTTAGCATACTTGCATGAGTGCGATTGCCATGATGCCATGACAGCATGCTTGCCATGAGGCCATGTGCTTATATGCTAAACTGCATGAATGCCTGTGGATGAAGGCTTGGTTGCCTGAATTGGAACAATTCAACAAATGAATGTTTTAAGCCTACTTTGCGAAGTGGCAAATCATGTTTTAAGCCCATCATGTTTGATGGCAAATCCGTGCTTTAGCCCACTTAAGGGTGGCATTTTCAAACCATTTTCGAAAACAAACATGAGTTGAATTCGTTCCAAATCTCGCAACTTAGTCTATACTTGCTTGTGTGTGTCACATAGTAAAGCTAGATTAAATAACCGGAACAAGAACACATGAGGTTTTTAAAACAACATATCATGATAGTAGAGGCCGATCTTTGATCGGGCGAGCGGGGATGCTCATTTCAGGACCTTCCCTTCTCGTACTCAAGTTCCCGAGCCGAGGCAACTTTGGTGATGATGGACACGTGGCCTTTGGCACGAGTCAGGGTTTCCTAAATTTCCCAAAACAAAATATTTAGGTGGTGACTCTGTAATCTGGCAAAGCAGTCCAGTTTTGGCGTTATTTGATTCAAAATCTGATTTTCCAAAAAAGTTTGCCAGATTGGACTCTTTGGTGTTTATCAGTCTCACATTGCACTTTGTGAGATTAGATTCAGAACCATGACAGGAGTCCGAACTGTAGGACCAATTCGAGCTCTCCGAAAAGGGGGCACGAAAAAGTCGAGCTGCAGTTTCTGGCAACTCTGCTGGGGATTTAGAGAACTTGACTCGAACTCATGATATGTTGTTTTATCTACATTTATGTGTTTCTTTGCCTTTCATTTGCATAGGTGCGCCTAAGTCGCAGTGTTTTCCATCTGCTATTCCTGAGCGGTTTGCCAGAGGCTTGCTTGGAAAAGCATGCCATAAGGCTGACCGGTTGCGGGCTCTGCCTCGATGGGAACACAAACCCTGGATCTGGACTACAGCAGTACCGTTTGATCCTCCTCTTCACTTCTCGGTGTTAAGAGCGAAAGGTATATTAGGTGGTCTTACTAAGGCACCCTTTTTGACCAATTGACCTAGTTCATATCGGAAGCCTTACAGACTGTTCCAAACTAGGATTGGTTGCTCACCCAAATGCAGGATTGTGGTGAAACCACTTTGTTTGAATAATTACCCCTAGCTCCTAACGAAACTACGACAGGGTAACCCTACCCCATCATGGGGGTGTTTTGGCTATCAATTAACTGGTATGTGCTTTATAGTGAAACTGTACAAGAATGTGCATATCAGTTGCGAGTTTGGTATCTATTTTGGGGCAAAATTTAGTAAAGAGTACAGTCATTCAGTTCTACTCATATCTGTTCTGGTGGAATCAGGCTGAGATGCTGCCTATTTTCTCTTTTGCAAGGTAGTCCTGGAACCACAGCTTCAAAAGGCTCCAATATGCCCCAGGTACATTGGACTTGTGTTGATAAACTTTGTTAGGTCAGAGATTTAGTTCAAGGGCAATCAGTGTTTCCTTCGCTAGAGGCGAGGCAAAAAGACCAGTCAGGGCTCACTGGTTCGACTGTTCCGACATTTATCAGCAAGGTTACCTTTGTTCAGAGCACAACCATCTACCCCTTTTATGGCTCAGTCTCCGACGAGTCTAGAGGATTTACTAATCTGTTTTTAGCAATTAGTGGATTTGCTGCAGCAAGATATGGTTAGGCAAGCCGAGACATTGCAGAATATGATATTCAACTTTAAGGACCTCCATGACATTGGGGTTCAAATCAAGGAGGCCCTCCGACAAGGGTTCACTGTGGAAGGTAATGAGATTATGAGGAAGAATGTTGTTAGCAGTTCCAATGCTACTACTGATAGTAGCACAGCTGCGAAATGCTCAGAAGTAGACACTATCACCACTTCCCTCAATGGCCAAAAACCAACCACTTCAACTCAGCCCCAAGCCCGAAATTTCCATCCTTTTTACATGAGTCGCTCTCAAGCTTTGAAAATGCTGCGAGAAAAAGGGTACCTAGAACTCCTAGAACCCTGACCCCTTCCAAATACTCTGCCACCAAGATATGACCTAGCTAAGCACTGTGTCTATCATCAACAGCACGATCATGATACGAACCGTTGCATCCGCCTCCGTCATAAGATTCAGGATCTTATTGACGAAGACACCATAGCTCCACCAAAAGGACCTTAGGCTAGTACAAACCCGTCATCTCCACATCTCAATCTGATCCATATACTGCCATCTACCTACAACCCCAGCATATACATCACCCCAGCCTATTTACCCAAGCCTGAGGTGTTCATTCCAGTCGGCATGGATTTATACATGATGGATGCACTCGTACCCCAATCATCTCAAACCCGTGAACCCACTACTTTTGAGCTAGTGAGCATGATTAAAGATGTGCAAAGAACTGTGGCAGATTTAGCCTTTGGAATTTTGGCTCCATCATCGACCACATCACATGCTAGAAATTTCACACCAGAAGGCTCCCCAATCTTGGGGCGAGTTGCAATTAAAAATGGCCAACCTAAAGCCATCCCAAGTCTGGGCAACAACATGTCGACAACAACTGGGCTCCGCTTTGATATAGCGACTCAATCCCTTGGCAACGTGGAGGCAAGTGGTAAGAACAAGGTTGGGGCAGGTATTGGTCCTTATGAACACCTTCTGTGGGCTGTTGAGACTTTGAAAACCGAAGGACTGAACAAACAGCAAGTGATCGTAGTTGTTGTAAAAACTGTGGATGACACTTTTGCCACTTAGGATGAGAGCATTCTGAATCAAGGGGCAAGCTATGAAAAGGGATGTCGTGCCAGAAACATTCCTTTCAGCTCCAATCCTACACTCGGAAGAAATCATCACACCCAGTCAACACCTGCCAATCGCTTTGCTGGTACATCCAATATAACTCCACAAATCTCGAAGTACCAGCCCCAAGGCCAGAGGGTCTTCAATCCCCTCTATATGACTTTGTCCAAAGCTCTCCAAATCCTCGTTGGATAAGGCCATCTCAAACCCCTTGAGCCTCGGCCTCTCCCGAGTCCCCTTCCGGCTAAGCATGATGCTACCAAGTACTGTGCCTTCCATCAACAAGTCGGCCATAAAACTAACATTTGTTTTCGTCTTCGCTATGAAATACAAGATCTGATTGATCAAGAGGTCATCGTCGCACCAAGTTCTACAAAGTCTACTGGCACTGGATCAGTGAACTTGGGGGATAATGTGACTATGTGATCGGGGGATGAACCACCTGCTGATTGTGCTCATTTTACTCCAGATGTGGTGGATGGCACGCACTGTTTTGAGCAATGTGCAAATGCTGGTTATTTTACATTCTGACTTGGGTATTGAGTCAGTTTTGTTGTGTTGTATTGAGTCTGTCATGTTGTATCGAGTCAGTCCTATTGTGTTAGAGTCGGGTGATTTCGAGGTTGTTACCTCGGGCATCACTTGCCAATTTTATGTTTGTCTTTTACACTATTTCTTTTGAGTCTGTTTCCACCATGGAGCCAGAAGTCTGTTTCTATCATGAAGCCAGTTGTGCCAGAAGATCTGAATGAAACGGTAAAGCTTTTCACCTACTTTTTTATGCCTTGAAATCATTGCATTGACCTAGGTTTTTCAAAACTTTTCGAACATTGTTATGAAAACAAAGAGGAAGGAATTCCTCGGGATTTGCAAAAAAAATTTTTTGATCAAACTGAGAGAAAGAGAGGCATGCTAAGCCCTTAATGAATGAGATTATGTTTGTTAATGTGAGTACTGAGAAGGATCCTAGCCTGATCTAGATTGGTTCTACATTGTCTTCGGCGCGAGCAACTAGTCGCTTTCTTAAAAGATTTCAAACAAAAAAATATTTTGAGTGGTCCTGCGAAGACCTGTGTGGAATTGCTCTTGAGATTGTGCAGCATAGGATTGCTCTCAGCCTCAAGACTCGACCCCTCTTTGCTTTCAAACCTTGAACCTTGACTCAGAATGTTCAAACAATCAACCACAATATGGGGCTTGCATAGCCAGATTTGAAGCAGCTCTTGAACTAGGGGCAATAAGGTTGTATGTCATCAAAGGAGGCTTGTATGGCCGGATCAGAAGCAACCCTTGAATTACGGGCAAGAAGGTTAGATTAAGAAGGTCAGATGTCGTCAAAGGAAGCTTGCAAAGCTAGATCAGAAGTAGCCCTTGAACTAGGGGCAAAAATGTCAAATGTGCTCAAAGATTCAAAAGATGGGTCATTCTGCAAACCAATGAAGACTGGCAAGAAAGCCAAATCCCATAATCTGAAAGAAGAAAATTTATTGCTGAAGGACAATCGAGTTTCTATCCGTAACACTAGGATCAAATTCAGACCACAATTGGATGGGCTCTTACATCATCAGCGAACATCAGCCATTCTCTTAGATTCAGATGGCTTCGAGATCTCAAAACCATTCAACATGGACAAGTTACACTTTTCTATCCTTGAGAGGCTTGCTGGGCCAAACACCCGGAAGGACGACCCAGGCAAAAGTTAGAGAAAATGAAAAAGAAAAAAGGAAAAAAACAAAAAATACAAAAAGAATGAATGCAAAAAAAGAAGAAGAAAAAGAAAAGAAATGAAAGAAAAGAAAAATAGAGCTCGCAAGGTTGAAAACCTGAAAGGGCGGCCTTGGCAAAAGTTAGAGCATAAAAGGAGAGTGTCAACACCCGAGTGAACCTCAACCCGAAACTACGTCAAGCCCGATTCCCATGTTTGGGATACGTAGCCAACTTCATCCTGAAGTTCAGCCTCAATCATTTTCATCCTGCTTGGCTCATCCATGTTGATTGGTTTACCCTTGTTCAACTCGGCTATCCTCTCTATGTGCAAATTAGCTCGTCTTCGTGCTTGTCTTCGTTCAAAATCGGATTGTCCTATTTCGTTAGAAAGATTCAGCTGCAAGACAAATCAAATTCAGATTTGAGATTGTGCATCTCGAGAGCAGATTCCGCGTTGGTCAAGCAGTGGCCATTTGCAAAAATAATTTTTGAGAATTTTTAATGAGGTTGACTAATTTTCGAGAAAATTATTTCATTTAAAAAAGAAAAAAAAAGAAAAAAAAAATTGGACCATTTCTTGGACCTAAAGAAAGGAAAACTTTCAGTTCTCACAACCAAACTTGCGTGATTTCAAATTAGAAAATCAAACAAGCATGTTAATCTAACTCTCATTTTGGTCAAAATTGTTTTAGCAGAAAGCCAAAAAACAAAAAATGGTCAAAATGATGAACTAGGGGCACAGTCGAGTCAGGTTTTCTATCTGTTCCCCCATTATCAACGTACTTGCCAGAAAAGGAAACATACTTGTCGGAAAGGGCACCGTACTCACCAGAAAGGGCATAACTGAAGCTATTAGCAAAGGGCTGAAAGCTCTCACATCCTCCAAGCAGTGAGGTATTAAGCCAAGTACGAAGCGCGAACTAGAAATAGAGCTAGATATTCGACCCTCTTATCTAGACGTGTTTGATCACACCCAAATTGGCATCTAACCCGGAATGGGGATGTAGAAAATGCAATGTGTGAGACCAACTGTATGCCTGGCTGGTGGGACATGTTATAACTCACATTGATCAAGCTAAGCCAGGGGCATCGTCAATCGACGTAAGTTGCAAATTGGCTCCAATTGCACCACAACCCCTTTGTGGGAAAGTTCACGAGTTGTGAGCGAAAGAAGGTGAATCTAGTAGAATACTAAGGGCAAGAGCCCACAACTTTTTGTTTATCCATCAAACCACCCAGGGGAGGGATAAAAAAATAAGAGATTAAAGAATAGAAAGATGTGCGATGAGAGAAAAATGAGAAAAGGGCTTTTCAGAGAAAACTAAAGACTGAGTGCCATAGTGATGTGAGAATCACAAATAAGAAAGGTGGGAAACAATACCCGAAGAAACTTGCTCCTCGTGAACTGAGAGGTCTCTCGCCATTAGAACACATCTGAGTGTTGTGTGTGTGTTTTTATTTGTCTCGATTCTTGTTTTAAGTCGTTTTGAGTGTCAATAGATGTGTTTAGGTTGTTTTACCATTGTTTTCCTTTGTTGAGTCGTTTTGACTGTGGTTAATCGTAGGCTCAATACCTGGTCAAGAACTCATTTCTCAATTTCAATTTCAAATCGCTTTGTGCTCAGAGTGCCATGCCATTCTCCACATTCGTGCAAAACAGGATCCTTTCTTTCATGAACTGCAGGGTTCAACCCAGGTCATGTGAGAATAATAGAACTAGGACCTATCTGAAGCTACATAGGTTCCGGATTGCAAAGTAAAAGAAAAGAGGGAAAATTTGGAGCATCTGAGTGTGTTTCAACTTCAACAAATTTCCAGACTGCATTCCAGGTGCATTTTCTCAGGCCTCACCATTTCTCTAGAGTATGAGTGTATCTCGACCCCAAGCTTAAGCCTGCTTCAAGTCAGAATGGCGATCAAAGCAGCATCCGTGGTTTTTCATATGTAGATGTTACCCCTCGCTTGTATAAATAGGATGTATCCTTTTTGAGCTGAGCATCTTGCAAAGTCCTCTGAGAGACACAATATTGTATGTACGGTTCATTCAGAGGAACTCCACGTAAGATCATTCCTGTCCTTTGGACCCCTTTTGGTTAGAAACATTCGGGTACGCCCGATGTTTATACCACCCCTTTTGGTTAGAAGCATTCAGGTACGCCCGGTGTTTATACCACCCCTTTTGGTTAGAAACATTCGGGTATGCTCGGTGTTTATACCACCCCTTTTGGTTAGAAACATTTGGGTACGTCCCGGTGTTTACACTTGTGCTTTTTTGCGCATCGCACTATTTAGTGCATTTCAAAATCACTCATGTTGTTTAGCGCATCGCACTGTTTAGTGCATTTCAAAATCACTCGCGCTTTTTTGCTCATTACACTATTTAGTGCTTTTCAAATTGTTCGCGCTATTTAGTGCATCGCACTATTTAGTGCATTTCAAAATCACTCACGCTTTTTTGCGCATCGCACTGTTTAGTGCATTTCAAATTGTTCGCGTTGTTTGGCGCATTGCACTGTTTAGTGCATTTCAAAATTGTTCGCGCTGTATAGCGCATCGCACTGTTTAATGCATTTCAAAATTGTTTGCGATGTCTAGCGCATCGCACTGTTTAGTGCATTTCAAAATTGTTCGCGATGTCTAGCGCATCGCACTATTTAGTGCATTTCAAATCACTCGCGCTTTTTTGCGCATCGCACTATTTAGTGCATTTCAAAATTGTTTTCTCTGTATAGCGCATCGCACTGTTTAGTGCATTTCAAAATTGTTCGCGATGTCTAGTGCATCGCACTATTTAGTGCATTTCAAAATTGTTCGCGATGTCTAGCGCATCGCACTATTTAGTGCATTTCAAAATCACTCGCGCTTTTTTGCGCATCGCATTGTTTAGTGCATTTCAAATCACTCGCGTTTTTTTGCGCATCGCACTGTTTAGTGCATTTCAAATTGTTCGCGTTATTTAACGCATCGCACTGTTTAGTGCATTTCAAAATTGTTCGCGTTGTTTAGCGCATCGCACTGTTTAGTGCAGTTCAAAATTGTTCGTGCTGTCTAGCGCATCGCACTGTCTAGTGCATTTCAAATTGTTTGTGTTGTCTAGCGCCTCGCACTGTTTTGTGCACTTTATTATTGTGTGCCACTCGCATTGTCTTGTGCACTTTGTGGTTGTGCATTTCATCGCACTGTCCTATGCATTCACTTTCATTCGCACTGTCTTATGCATTGCAATTCAATCGCGCTATCTTGCACATCGCACTGACTTGTGCACCTGTATAGCATTGTTTTGTGCATTCATGCTGCGTCGCATTGTCTTGTGCAGACTTGCATCACATTGTTTTGTGCATCTTGTATCGCACTGTCTTGTGCACTTGTATAACACTGTTTTGTGCATTTCACTCGCACTATCTTGTGCATTTCACTTTGCATTTCATAGCACTGTTTTGTGCATTCATTCTGCATCGCACTCTCTTGTGCATTTTTTTGGTCTAGGAGACCTTAAATCCTCCAGAGGTGCAATTCCTTTGGTGTTTGTCGTGCCTGAACTACTTCCAGTGGTCTGGTGTAGCCACCTACCTGTGTTTGCGGTGAGTTCCTAGGAGCTCAACTGAGACGGTAGAAACTAGAGTTCGAACGGCTGATGCCTAGAACACAAAGGTTTGGAATTTCCGAGACTAAAGTCTGGTTTAAATACCCAGGGGTGTATCCTCGGCTTGAAATCTGTATAGCAGCCCCATAGGTTGAGGTAGTGTGTATGCGCCGCGATTCTGGATACTGAACCAACCTAGTCTGTCACCCTGTTGAAGAATAGGGAAAGTTTCGAACATAGTTAGGGAGAAAAGTAGTACTTGTGGTTTGGAAGCACAACCAAAAGGAGGAAGATTCCTGGCAGCATGAGGTGAGTCATTGCCAATTGCCTCTGAAGGTACCTTCACTTCCTAGCTACTACCTCCTCTATTACATCTATTGCATTGCATGTAGCATCTATCGCGTGCATCTACTGCATTATCCATTTTATCGCCTGTATCTTTTCCATGTTAAGCTTACTCTGGCATGTGCTCATACATTTTCTTCATTAAAGCACGGTTCTATGATAATGTGTATGTGCCTATTCCACTAAGAGAATTGTGGTCTGAGGGTTTTGACACCTTTTTTGTGTTAGATGTGGTCTGTTTTGTGTCTATACCTTTTCTAGGTAAAATGTGGTTCGGCTTGTGCCTTATTCACCGTATCCATTGCATTCATTGCATTATACTTTGTTTTGTTGCATTCAGCATTTAGGATCACGATCTTTCCTCAACAGATCATTCCTTACTTATATCATGCCACCTAATTACTTGTATCATTTCTGCGAAACACACAGTTATGCTTGTGCACAAGCCTATTCCACTAAGAGAATTGTGGTTTGAGGGCTCCGCCACCTTTTCTGTGTTAAACGTAGTTTGATTTTACATCTCCATCTCTTTATGATATTTGTGTGGTTTTGCACTGCTTGTGGTTTGATGATTCAATTACATTGCACATCATTTGCATGATTATTTTGTTACATTGTATATCATGTGCATTGTTTTGTTGCATTGTGTGTCATCTTGGATCTTGCCCCTAAACTACGCTGGTTTGATTCCTTGCAAAGAGATACGTAGGCAACCCTCGGGTTCAACCAACCGCATTTGCATTTTATTTGTTTGTCCAAGTCTTCGGCCTTGTCAAAAATGGATCGTCTCTGGGCTTTGACATTCACTCACATCATTTCATGACTCTGAGCTCTGTCAAAGAAGGGCAACTGTAGACACCCCATTTTTGACCGCCCTTAAGATTTGGGTGCCACTGATTAATCATTCGATGGTGCAGGCTATGCTATGCAAAGGTTCGATTTCTTTGGCAAGGAGAGCGTCAAATCCCAACCTCACACCCCATTTTTGGACAAAAATAATTTTGACCAAAAAGATTTTAGACCTTAAAACTATCTCTTTCAAAATATTTTTGAAACAAAGTTCCTACGATGTTTCGAGGCTTGCATTTCGTTAAATGTTGTGCTTTTTGGTAAACCGAGCAATGACAAAGTGGAATTGAATGAAATAAAGGTGAACTCTTTGCAAAAATATTTAAAACATCTTGTTTAGGGGTTTGGAGTTGAAGTAAATAAGAGGAGAGGGAAGAAACCAAGTTGGGAAAAAAGATGGGCATGAACCGTTAAGAGAGAGAGTTGAGCAGCCCTTGCTAAATCAGGCCTATCCATTTGTAAACTTGGATTTCAGTTATGAGGCCACCACCGTTGGAAATTGGACTTTTGGGGCTTCATTTTTCACTTAAGAATCTCCTCAAGCTGAAGCCAAATGAGGGAGATATGGCTGGTTGAAGTTAGGCATCAATCCGGTTGGACCGAAACTGAGCAGTCTTCACTAAAAGAGGGATATCTCTTAGCACACTTGGAATTTTTATGTGAGACTGAAACCATTGGAAAGAAGACTTCTGAGGCTTCAATTTAGGCTCAAGAATGACCTGCAAAGGAGTCCAGATGAAGGAGGTATGCCTAATTGAAGTCGGGGCCAAAAACCAGTCTTTGCTTTCCAGCCACTAGTGAAGCTTGTCGACCATGTGTCGGCCACAAATGGCCTTTGTCAACCATATGTCGTCCAAAAGGGGTTCTTGTCGACCACAAAAAGTGGCCGGTCAGCCACAAATGTCCAAAAAACTCAGAATTTGCAGATATTGCTCCTCCAGCAGTTCTAGACTGTGCCAGCTGTCCTGTATTATGATATTTCAACCCAAGGCTTGTATTTTGCTATATATAGAGGCCATATCTCTCATTTCGTAAGGTTTAGCAAGTTTGGGAGCCTCTCTCTCCAAAATCTCTCTTTCTATAATCCTCTCTCTCTAGATTTCTCTCTCTCTTGAGATTTGTGCTTAGAAGTTTGCATACTTCAAACTTTAACCTATCAACCCTTAACCAAAGTGGTTCATCCTTGGGCTGAGGTTTCTTGAAGCTCTCTTGGAGCCTCCTTTGAGCTCTAAACTGGTGGTTTAAGCTCAGATTTATGCCTATTGTGTGCTTTGCTTCAAAGGTATAGAATTTACCCCATTTAAGCTTATTTTGCACACTTGTTTTGCCACCTTTGCAAACTATTTTTGGCCTGATTTTCAACTATAAAAACCTATATTTTTTAGGTTTAAAAATGGTGGTTTAAGCCCTTTTTGGAATTAGGGGTGGTCCACCCTTCTTGTAGCTTGCTTGCTAAGTTGTTGTGCCATCTTTCAAAATTGTTTTAAATCAAAATTTTTGGCCTTTCTAACCACTGAAAATCAGAGAATTTTTAGTGGTAAAAATCATGTTTTGAGGTCCAAAATAGGAGGGGTTGGCCTCTCCTCCTTGTGTCTTACTTGCAAGTGTAGATAGCCTAACATGTGAGCATGTTTTTCTACCTTTTTGTGACTTGATCTCAGCATGTTTTACCTACTGATTTGCCATGATTTAGCTCTGTTTTGAGCTGTCTTGGTCATATGAGCCTTGTCTTGCATGGTTATAGTGCAAATGCCTTAACTAGCTTTATGTTTTAAGGCCTCTAACATGCTTTGCATGAGATGATTGCATAATATAGCATCATTTGACATGTGATTTTAGTGCATATATCTCTGTCACACACTCACTTAGTTCACTCTTTCATTACTTTTGAGAGTTGTGCTTTGAGCTTTCTTTGTAAACCAACATGCGAGCATGTTTTTTTAGCTTCTGAGCCTCAATCTTGGCATGTTTAGGACACTATTTTGGCATGTTTTAGCTCTGTCCAGAGCTGGTTTGGTCATTTGAGCTTTGTGTTGCATGCTTATAGTGTTGTGCTCTTCATTAGTTTGATGCTTTTAGGTTTTTAACATGTTGTGCATATGTTGCTTGCACGATCTTGCATGATTTAATGTCTTTTGCATTTCATTTCAGCACTAAAAAGTCTGTAACCTCCCTCATTTCTACATTTTTCCATTTGTTTTGAGAGATGGTTAACCTTATGATTGTGTTTAAGCTTGAGATAGAGCTTGTGCTCAATGGCTTTAACCCTCTTTTGAGGGTTCCTCCTAGCCAAAGGCATGATCTCTCTCAAGTCTTAAATCATCCTTTGGTTGACCCCTCTCCCATTAGAGGACTTTCACATTGGACTTAATCGATTAAAGAATGACTTGGTAATGTAAAATGTGTAAACAAAATTGAATAAGTAACACATGACCAAGATAAGCATGTTGTGTTTGCATTGCATCTGTTTGGATCGGACATTAATCCAAACACAAGAAATGGGACGTTTCATACTCGAAGTTATGAAACGTGTCACTTTTTCTTGGTCACCATTAGCCTTGATCATGCATGATAGGGTGGTGGCCATTTGAGTCTTATGTGTGCATTCATAAAGCTTGTACACACTTGGTTCTTTGGCTATCATGCATGAAAATGCTTGATTGGTGGCTTGAGAGCCAAGTGCCATACTCTTTTGAGCTTGAGAAATGATAAGGAGGGTGGCAGTATACACATTTTCTGTAAGATATATTGCTCTGCCTCTGTTGTTCTCTGTTGTAGCAAAAGCAGGAGTTAGGAAAACGGGGTGGCCAACCGGCCACTTGAGGTAGACGACCGGCCACCTAGACAAGCCGACCGGCCAGTTAAGGTGGCTGCCAACCACCTTCTGTGGCCGACCGGCCACCAGTCCATTTTTTTTGTGCAAAGTGTTCCTGCTTTGAAGCAGTAACAGTCGGGAAGTTGGTTCGATGGTCAGAAAACAGAGAAGGTGAAAACAGAGGCAGCCGATGGCAAGGCGATGGATTTTCGGGAGGAGGCCTACCGAGCATGCATGTCTTCCTCGCCCGCAAGGCCATTTCATTGCTTTAATTAGTTTGTGTAACTAGTTAATCAAATCAAAGTTGTATTATTTTAATAAGCGTAGCATAACTGGTTATTCAATTGTGTTGTAATAATTAGTTAACTAGTGTAGTTAATTAGTTCATTTTGCAATAATTAGCTTAGCTTAGTGTAGCTTAGCTTATTCATTCGGACCCTCCTTCGCGAGGGCATTTGTTGTAATAAGTGTGTGTGTGTGTGTGTGAATGTCTTCCAACCTCACGTCTTTCTCCCTTTTACTTAACTGCTTACGATGGTTAGTTTAGGGTCATGTTTCGATTAGCATACCTTATGCTTGTATGTTTGCATCATTCATTTGTCTTTCATGCACCGAGGCTCAGCGCATCATTCAAACTGTATCATATTTCAATACTTCTTTGAATACGTGTTTCAAAGCATGCTATCAAAGTGTGCAAATCAAATGCCATATTAGTAGCCGATCCTATTAATTTTATGTTGCATTTGTTGCATTAGGCATGTTGTATAGTTAGGATCATGCATATTTCTAACTAGCTTTTGTTTTGGCTTGGAGTACTCGGTAAGCTTTACGCTTTAGCATACTTGCATGAGTGCAATTGCCATGATGCCATGATAGCATGCTTGCCATGAGGCTATGTGCTTATATGCTAAACTGCATGAATGCCTGTGGATGAAGGTTTGGTTGCCTAAATTGGAACAATTCAACGAATGAATGTTTTAAGCCCCCTTTGCGAAGTGGCGAATCATGTTTTAAGCCCATCATGTTTGATGGCAAATCCACGCTTTAGCCCACTGGCATTTTCAAACCATTTTCGAAAATAAACATGAGTTGATTTCGTTCCAAATCTCGCAACTTAGTCTATACTTGCTTGTGTGCGTCACATAATAAAGCTAGATTAAATAACCGGAACAAGAACATATGAGGTTTTTAAAACAACATATCATGATAGTAGAGGCCGATCTTTGATCGGGCGAGCGGGGGTGCTTATTTTAGGACCTTCCCCTCTCATACCCAAGCTCCCGAGCTGAGGCAACTTTGGTGATGACGGACACGTGGCCTTTGGCACGAGTCAGGGTTTCCTCAATTTTCCAAAACAAAATATTTAGGTGGCGACTCTGTAATCTGGCAAAGCAGTCCAGTTTTGGCATTATTTGATTCAAAATCTGATTTTTCAAAAATGTTTGTCAGATTGGACTTTTTGGTGTTTATCAGTCTCACATTATATTTTGTGAGATTAGATTCAGAACCATGACAGGAGTCCGAACTGTAGGACCAATTCGAGCTCTCCGAAAATGGGGCGCGAAAAAGTCGAGCTACAGGTAGCCATCAAATCATCGGTTGTCTTCTCGTTGAATATTAAACGCAATTGATGTAGCAAGGGATTGCCTTACTATACCCAAAGCTTTTCGGTTGAGTAACTTCCATTAACTAATTTTCATCGTTTTCAGCTTTTTGGCTACTCTTGCGAGAAGAAGATAAAGATCCTTCTGATAGAGATAATCCTCTATTTACATCTTCTACAATCCGAAGTTTGAACTGCTGAATTTTTTGATTTTCACTTTGCCTTTGTCTGCTATCGTTCTTGGTCTAGGAACCAACGCTATGATACCACTTGTTATGGTGTATATGATTAATACCAAACTCCAAGACTTGATCAAACAATCACGCACACAACGAATCTAGATCAGAGAAGTAAAATAACAGAAAAAATAAACTCATAAAGCAACACAAGAGATTTATGCGGTTCACCCAAATCACAAGTTACGCCCACAGAGATATTGCGGATTTACCAAGATCAATATGATAGGAGTTACAAGAGTCTCTCACACTCAATCTCACAAACTCTCTCTCTACAATGATCTATCTCTCATTCTCACTATTGTGTATCTCTATCTAAAATCATAAAACTAATGAATGAATTAAAAAAACATAGAGCTACATGAGCGTATTTATAGGGCTAGCCTTAAACCCAATCTTAAATTAATAAGGAAACCAAAACCTAAACTAAGAAAGAAAAACTTCAATTAACAAGGAAATAGTCTAGAGTGCAAAACTAACCAAACACTAATTTCCTTGTTTCCTTTGTCTAGTCTGATTAGGTTTTAGGCTCCACCAATAACATAAGAGAGTAGAGAAAACTTCAAAAGAACTAAACAAGCTCTCATTCAAACGAACTAAAACTAAATGTTGACCAACTGAATTCTAAACAAATTTTGAAGTATCGAGCAACCTCCAAAACCAAAGAAAATTCTAAATTCCAAATCCAAGCTTCAAATTCGAATTCCAAATTCCAAATATTAAAACAAACCGAAAACGAAAGACACAAATTTGATCAAACCATCTTCAAAGGTTGCCACAAAT
This sequence comes from Camellia sinensis, assembly GCF_004153795.1. Classification (NCBI taxonomy): domain Eukaryota; kingdom Viridiplantae; phylum Streptophyta; class Magnoliopsida; order Ericales; family Theaceae; genus Camellia; species Camellia sinensis. The sequence continues at coordinate 1,024,962 of NW_021025528.1, forward strand.
CGCCTAATGGCACATGCACTACAGGTGTTGTACTAGTATGTGTGTGTATGTGCGTGTTGTTGCTGGAAATGAGTTTGCCAATGAGGTTTAGGCTTTTCTAGCCAATAAGCTGGCTTTTAAGCTACAACCAACTGAATTCTAACTAATGTTTACATAACTTAATCACACTTAACAAGCTTATCGTGGAGTAAATTTCTAGTTCGGACAATGTAGTGAAATGGTGTATGGCTCCTTCCCATACATTATTCGCCATACTTCTTCATATTTTATTTTTTGAGCTCCATTTTAGGTTTACATTGATAATCTAAACCGTTCATCTTGTAAATCTCACAATGAAGACCGTCTGTGTAAAAAATTAGTTTCATTAGATATCGATGAATACATAAATAAAACACTCTTTATTTTATAGAATGAAAGTTTAAACTCACAATCCATTTTAAAAAACTAGATACAATTTATTCATATATCTAGTGATATCCGATGAAATTAATTTTTTACATAGCTCATCTAAATTATTAGAATAGATGAACAGTTTAAATTATCAATATAGGCCTAGAATGAAGCCTAAATAAAGTATGAAAGAGTATGGAGGAAAGTCATTCCTAATGAAGAGGCCTGAGTGTCTAAGTATAGCAGGTTATACCTTTATAATATATGTATATTTTGTTAGTATTTGATTTATAGGGAGTGTTTGGCAAGAAAAATGTTAGTCTTTTTTAAGTTAAAATTCACAAAAAGACAAAATATACTAAAATAATCAATAAAATAAAATGTCACATCTAACGCATAATTATTTTATTTTTTCTCTCACAAATATCACATCTAACCATAAAAAAATCCAATCATCTTTCCAAATACAAAAATTTTAACCTATTAAAATTACCAAAAACTAAATAGCCTGCTAAAATAGTAATTTTCCAAATATCCACATAGTATCTTATAGAAATTTTATTTGAGATGCGTTTGACATCCTAAAAAATGAAGTTGTGGAGCCATCATTTCCAAATAGAATAAAAACTGTATATTATTGGAAAATTGGTAACTGTTTTTTTACTACTTTTGCAACGTCCAATCCCATCTCTGTACTTCATCGTACAGGTTATCTTTGTTAGATTATCAGTGAGGTTCTGCCTAATTTAAAGAGGTGTCCGACAAAGTTAATGCGCAATAATTAAAGCATATGTTAATTTAGAGTAGAGCATCTGAAAGCCACAAATAAAAAAGATTTTGTTAGTATTTGATTTATGGGGAGTGTTTGGCAAGAAAAATGTTAGTCTCTTTTAAGTTAAAATTCACAAAAAGATAAAATATACTAAAATAATCAATAAAATAAAATGACACATCTAACGCATAATTATTTTATTTTTTCTCTCACAAATATCACATCTAACCGTAAAAAAATCCAATCATCTTTCCAAACACAAAAATTTTAACCTATTAAAATTGTCAAAAACTAAATAACCTACTAAAATAATAATTTTTCAAATATCCACATAGTATCTTATAGAAATTTTATTTGAGATGTGTTTGACATCCTAAAAAATGAAGTTGTGGAGCCATCATTTCCAAATAGAATAAAAACTGTATATTATTGGAAAATTGGTGACTGTTTTTTTACTACTTTTGCAACGTCCAATCCCATCTCTGTACTTCATCGTACAGGTTATCTTTGTTAGATTATCAGTGAGGTTCTGCCTAATTTAAAGAGGTGTCCGACAAAGTTAATGCGCAATAATAAAAGCATATAATAATTTAGATTAGAGCATTTGAAAGCCACAAAATAAAAAAGAAAAAAAGCTAACCCTAGTGAACAGAAGGCATTATTACCTCATCTTGAACGCCATCAAGATCAGACCAGCGGCAGGCAACAAAACCCAACCGATCATCGTTGCAGGGAGGAATATGCTTGCGATACCCAAGAATCCGATCGCGTAAGCTAATCCGCTGACATACTCAATATATCGAGCTACACCTGGGTACGCCTGGCGGCGCATGAACATCGCAAACAACGCACCTATGCAACCGATTGCCATAGAAGCCTTAACCGCGGAAAGGGTTGTCTTGTACGGGTTCATAGATGAAGAGATCGAACCCGCACACGATATCAAGATGATTAACAAGCTAGCTGGGACGGTGAAGATGGTATGGATCAGATGATCTGACGGAGAAGCATCCCTAGGGTTTGCGAAGGACGAAGACATCGTAGTTGTAATCTGAATGTTGTATTAAGAAAGAAGTACTGTTAATTGTTGGTTTATATTGATGAGTAGAGAATGAAAGTGTATGTTGATGAATGGTTTGTCTAATTTACCAAATAAACTGAGAAATAACATATTTTCGTGCCATGGATGATGTAAAACACCCACAAAAAACACGGTGTTGTAGGTTCTTTTTTTCTTCCCTTTTTTTTTTTAAGAAAAAAAATAATTTTTTAAGTAAATTACAAATACACCCTCATATGGTTTGTTTAAAATGTGAATTGTTTTTGTGATTTTAAAAATTATAAATATCCCTTATTAGAAAATTCAAATACACGGTTTGTTTAAAATGTGAATTGTCATTGTAATTTTAAAAATTATAAATATCTCTTATCAGAAAATTTTATTTAAAAAAATTAACAAAAAAAAAAATTGAAATTATGAACTACTTTTCAATACAATAATAAAATTACATTAATTGTTAATTGAAATATGTTTATGATATTATTAAAAAATGTTAATTAACTTGATAATTTATTAATAAAATGAGTTATTTGTTATTCGATTGAAAACTTGACGGGGTGGGATATTATTTTCAGAATTACATTGAGCAATTTATATTTTAAGTAAACCTTAGAAGATGTATTCGTAATTTATCCCAAAAAAAATTGTGTTGAGAATATAATATAAATAATAAATTTATCCCTCTTTAATAGTTTTTTTTTATTATTTATTTTTTATTTTTTTAACTTGGTCGTTAATAATTTAAGATGGTATCAGGCGTACAATAAAATCTCACTACTTTCTCGATAATTAAAAGAGTAATGATCCATCCCCCTTTTTTCCCCACCCCCTTTGACCCCCTCTCTCTCTCATTGGTCACTTTTTCTTTTTCTTTTTCTTTTTTTTCCTGCTCCACCAATCACCCCCTGCCACGTGGCAAAGGGGGGTGAGGGGGTGACCCCAAAAGGGGGTCCCAACCATTATTCTAATTAAAAATACTTTATGTGTATGGTCCGCTTATGGAGAAGAATCCATGATGTGAAACACCCACAAAAAACACGGTGTGGGTTTTTCTTTTCTGTCCAAAGTTACAGATACACCTTAATGTGATTTGCATAAAATACGAATTTTTTTTATGATTTTAGAAATTACAAATATCCTTTGTGAGAAAATTTTATTTTATAGAATTAACAGAAAAAAAAAATTATTAACTACTCTTCAATACAATAATAAAATTACATAAATAATAGAAATATATTTATAGCACCATTAAAAACTATTAATTAACTTGATAATTTGTTAATAGAATAGGTCATTTGTTATTTGATTGAAAACTTGAAGGGGAGGCATATTATTTTCAGAATTACATGGAGAAATCTATATTTTAAGTAAATCTCAAAAGATGTATTCGTAATTTATCTATGAAAAAAAAATTGTGTTGAGAATATAATATAAATAATAAATTTATCCCTCTTTAATAGTTTTTTTTTATTATTTATTTTTTATTTTTTTAACTTGGTCGTTAATAATTTAAGATGGTATCAGGCGTACAATAAAATCTCACTACTTTCTCGATAATTAAAAATACTTATGTGTATGGTCCGCTTATGGAGAAGAATCCATACTTATGTGTACGGTCCGCTTATGGAGAAAATCCAGTCGCACATGAGCCCATTCTCAAACATTTAAAATGTTCAGATGAGTTAGAAGTTAATAAGTTAATACTGTTTTGGGAAAATAGCCAACATGTCATATTTTACTCTTAAGATTACTGTTAAGTCCAATCAAGTTTTAAAATAGATAACTGATTCTTATTTTTCATAACATATTTTCAGAAAATTATTGCTTCATAATGGTGGATGTTATCTCAATTTTATCACTCATTTAAAACAAACAACAATCTCATAAATATTTTTAATAAAATAATATTATTTAATTGTAAAAATTATGATATTACATCCAAAAAAAATCATAAATCACAATAGAAAAATTATCAATAAGTTCTATTTTCTTTTAAAAATTATTATTGAGTTATATCAAATTTCAATATTAACAAATAAATTTATTTTTTTTGTATAAATTGTTATAAATAAATTCAATTGTTTGTAATAGTATATTTTATATTCATTTTATCTTTTTCATTAAAATATGAAAAAAAAATTGATAAATAATTTAAATTTATTAGAAATTTTATGATTAAATTATTTTTAATTGTTCAAATTAAATGATTTTTCCTTAACAAAATTATAAGTATAAGATTAATAAATTTTACAATTTAAATTTTAAATTTTAATTAAGTTAACATTATTTATAAAATTGTTGTTTATATTAAATAGGTAAGGTAAAATTGGGACAAGACACACCATTATAGAGCAATGAATATTTTGGGAACCTTTTATCATAAATAGGACTTAATTGTCCATATTGAACTTAATAGGACTTGATAGTAATCTTAAGAGCAAAATATGACTTATTGGTTATTTTCCCTACTCTTTCATTTTATTTTTTATTTTTTTATGCGTCGATTAGAAGAGTAATTATTGGGTATAACGGGAGCACCATGTGACATTGCTTATGTGGTGGTCCAAACCAATGGAGGTGCCTAAAATTTTATGAGTGAGAGATCACTCACTTTTGTTAAGTAGTTGCGCTTGTAAGGAAAGGGTGCAAGTTCAACTCTCCCATTTGCCACCCACGTAAAAAAAATGAAACACCATACTCTGAAACTGCCTAATAATTTTCAAAATAGGAATATTCAATTAAATAGTACAATCTAATTTCAGACCGAAATAAAATATAGAGAAATTTTGTCAGGACAGATATTCTTCCGATGCACCCCTAAATTTTTGTATATTCTTTTTTCTTTCATCTTTTCCTTTTTGGTGTTGGACATAATGATTTAACTTCTACTGCATTCTACTTGGGTTACATGTAAATTAGTTTAAATTTAATTCACCAAAAATACAAGTACTTAAATTTAAAAGTATTGAAGACAATTTATACTAACAACCTAAATGAACGATGATATGCAAAATTTTGAATAATTAACAGGTTTGTTAGAATTACAGGCTACTTTCCTTTCATAATTTGAAGAAATTTTTATAATTTATTAGGCATTTAGTATTATTTGCTACAACTATTTCGTGTAAAGATGAGTAAAAAAATATATACATAAATCTATTTGTTCTTGAACATATACTGATGACATCAATAAATGGATGGTCTGCAAACTTCATGCAGTGGAACATATCTCACGAGGCTATCATTCTATCAGACGAAGAACATCTTGAATTTACAAGAAAGAAAGAATTCTAAAAAAGAAACTGAATTATATTGAATAAAAGTTGATTTGCCCTAAGGTACACATCCATATTTATAATGAATGAAACCCTAACTAGACAATGAAACAAGGAATTAGACACATAAATAAACAGAAAATTATCAAAAATAGAAAATTTGAGTTAAGCCCAAATTTGAATACTAGGTATTAATAGAAACGTGCCAAGATAGACGGCGCTAAAAATGGACTTCTCAAAATAAAGTTATTACTAAATCGAAACTTTTGTAAAACGGTAAAATCACTTGTTTGAGAGCTTAAACGAAGGAATTTAGCTAAAATTCACCGCATTATGGAAAAAGTAGCAATGATTTTGGTTTGAAACGTTGTTTTCGATTTGACTACAAAATTTGAAATAATTTCGAGCTTATCCCAAAAGTGTTGCTATTACTCTCAATTTGACTTCTTCCTTGGTCTTTATTGGTCCAATTGTTCCAATAATTCTTCAATTACTTGTTCTAAATCAAGACTGCAATTTGAATTTTGTCCTACCACCCCCATGACGCACCATCATTACCACTCCAACCCTTATCCTTCGTGACCCCAACTCCCATGCATGCACACAAGCATAAACGCACACATAAACATAGACACAGAGAAATCAAGATTCAGGGTTTAAAGAAGAAGAAAACGAAAGAATATGATAGAGGTGCCAAGTTGAGAAGATGATGGTTATAGAGGATGAACGAGAGGTAGGTGAGGGGTTGGAAATAGATGAAAGAGTGAGGATGAGACTATGGATGGAGCAACCATAAAAGATGACAATGAGAGTATGAGAGGGGATGAGAGAAGGACTGGCGACTAGCAATGGTAATGGTGGCGGTTAGATTTAGAGGGAAAAAGGGTTGCAAAGAAGAAATGAGGCGACATGAGAGCGGGTGGTAGCGAACAATGGTGATGGCAATGGTTAGGGTTAGAATTAGGTTAGGTTCGCAAGTTGGAGAGGATGGAGGGTATTTTTGGTATTATCAAAAAATTAATCGTATGGATTGAAAAAAAAAATTGTTAGTATGAATGTAATCACTACTACAAAAATAGTTAAAGATCACACTTTGACAAAAAAAAAGATCTCACTTTTATTGGAAGTGTGATAAAAAAAATTATATTGATATTTTAATCACACTTAATTTGATTAAGTGTGATAATATTTATTTTTTATGTCACTTTTTATCAAAAAATTAATCGTATGGATTGAAAAATAAAATAAAAAAATTTGTTAGTATGAATGTAATAAGTATTATGAGTTTGGCATACTTTCAATTTACAGTCTTTTCCTTTCTTATCTAATTTGATATCACAGTATTCCTTCTTACTATTTATTTTTTATCGGCAAAAATAAAGTAATTGATAGAAAATAAGTTCAAAAACATCCAACTTAAATTACATTAAAAAAGAAAGAGAAAGAGAGAGAGAAGGTAATGTTTAAAACTGCATGGTAGTCAGAATATATATATATATATATATATATGTCAACTAGGTTAACACATAAAAACTATCAATACATGACCACAATATATATATCTCTTACACATAAAAGATAAAATAATTAGGTATTGTCAGAGTACCATGTGACTATACTTCCTCATCAATTACCATTCATTATATCCTCACATGTTTCTCAATCACCCAACTCAAATAATTAATACCTTACTTTTTCTACCAATCATACTGTCATGGAGCACCATGTGACCCTACTCCCAAACTACAGAATAATTACCCATATAAGAGGCACTTCAGGCTTCATGGCGGGTCATTCTATTTACACACCACTTTCCCTCTCAAGGCAAACCATTAATTAATTTATTTTTTATTACAATTTTAACCTTAACTGAAATGACTATAAATGACAAGTTATGATACACACCATTTGTGTATTTACTATAAAGGACAAGAATCAATATAATATAATTCATCATTTTCAAACTTGTTCCTTACGTATCTTCTCTGTCAAGAATCCAAAAACCCTAAAACCAAAATAAAAAACCCTTCAACAAATAATCAAAAATATAGTATTATTGAAGATTTTTATTGGATTCAATGAAGGATGCATCTGACAATTCTCATTCGGAAGAATGGAGCAATGAAAAGGTTATTTTTTTTGTTGTTTTTGTCTTCGTTTTCTTGTATGAGTGGTAAATCGTTGTTCGGTTAACCAGAGGTGAATAATATATCATTGTTTGACAAATTACAATCGAACAACTTACATATGCTCAACAAACTACAATCGAACAACTTACATATGTTCAACAGACTACAATCAAACATATTCCATTTGTTCAACTATCTAAAACCGAACAAATGCAATGTGTTCGGATTACTACGGTCGGAATATTTCATTTAATTAAACTCTGCACTTCCGAACGGTTATAAATTTATTTATTTTTTTCCAGAACTGTGCATCTGTGGAATGCAGTAATGTTGGATCTGGGGGTCTTGTTGACTACACGAGTCAATTTATTACTAATGAGGTAGTCTCATGTCGAAAATTCGTATTTTTTTCTTTTTGTTTTCGAATGTTTAATGTTTAATGACTTTGTTGAGCACCAACACAGTGTTGACCATTTGAAACTGAGAATGGAGGGAGAAGATGAACGAAGGTGGGTGTGTGGGGGTGTGTGAGTGAGTGAGGGTAAATATGGGAGTTTGTGTGTATATTGTTGTGGATGGGTGTCTGAGTAAGGACAAATATGTAAATTTATGGTGTGTGATGAGCAAAATATATATTTACTAAATTATTAAAGGTGTGCTTTTAGAAGTGGTTTGCCTTGAGATAATTTATGGTGTGTAAATAGAGGCACCCAAAGTTCTTATTTGTATTTTCTCATTTTACGTTTATGGTTGGTCCTATTTACTTTACTGATAACGGCTTGTACTTTAGTTTCTCCATTTTGTCCTTTGCTATTGTGTTATTTATCAATATTTTTGTGATACTAATTTTAGATAAAAGATTTTTTGAAAATATTCAAAGAATCTTGGTCAATTATGACACATATTTTCAAATAATTACAAATACAACCCTAAAGTTTATTTAATATATGAATTGCCTCTATAATTAGAGAAATTCTAATTACGCTTGTTAGATTTTTTAATTTAACAGAATAAGTAGGAAATATATATTTGAATTTTTTTTTAAGGTCTCTAATATTAAGATTTTATAGGATAAATGACATGCAATATTTTCATAGTGATTAAGGTCCCTCAACATTTTTTCAGAGAAATCTTGATTCAAAGAAATTTCAAAACACATAAAAATTTCTCTAGTTTGCTCAATTTCTCTGATTTTCTCTGTATTTTAAAATTTTTCTGGGTTGAAATTTATCTAGTTTGCTCACAAATTTCTTTGTGTTTTGATCAATTTTATCTAGTTTGCTCAAAATTTTCTTTGTGTTTTGGCCAAACCCGAGAAAATTGAACTACAAAATTGAACAGAGAAACTCATAGAGAACAATTGATCAAAACCCAGCAAAATCTAAATAGGTTTGAATGATTATACTAAAATTTGAAAATACCCAGGAGCTATGTTGAAGAAATTAAGAAAATAATTTAACAAATACCAGGAATACTCATAATATAAATTTGATTTAATCACTTGATTTAATCTCCCAACTCTCTTTGTCTTTACAAAACCATATCACAATTGCGAACTGGGGTGGTGATCTGGTCTAGGGTTTGGGAGACGAAGGAGAAGTGGGTGGCTGACGACGGGAGAAGGTGGAGGAGAAGAAGCAGGATGACGTCGGCAATGGTAGGAAGAAGAAAACGCTAAGAGAGAGAGAGAGAGAGTAGATGTGATATATAGGTATGGGTGAGAGACCTTAGCTTACAAAAAATATATATATTGTGGACCTCTCCAATTACAAAAAATTGGAAATGGATGTTAGACTAAATTTTCTTATTTTCTTACTCCTCTTCTATGCCATAAATTATCCAAATTATTCATTGAAAGATATTTCTCATATTATTAAAAATTATTAATTGACTTAATGATTTATTTATTAATAACATGAATCATTTGTTATGTGTTCATGATTTATTTATTAATAAAACAGATCATTTTTTTTTTCTTCATATTTTAGTTTCTTTGGAAAAAAAAAAAAAATTAGATGCATCAAAATTAGATACATTTAAAAAGTACAAAAAAAAAAAACTAAAATATTAAAAGATTCAATGAAAATAAATAAAAATTTGAACAAAAATGCACACAAGCCTTTGTTTACATTTTCATTTATCTTGAGTGAATTTCATAAATAGCTGAGTTAATTAATTTTACTATTTTAGATGTATATGGATTTCAAAAAGTTATACAAAGAAAAAAAGAAAAAGAAAGTAAGAATAAAATATATTAAAAAAATCATTAAAACAAACGAAAATCCATCAAACAAAAATTTATAAAATAAAAAAATAAAAAAATAAAAAATAAAACAAACTAATTTGTTAGAAAATTTATATTTTATAAATTTAATTTACCACAATAATAGTCTGTGCATTGCAATGGTCTAAAATTAATTTTTTAAAATCAAATTAAACAAAATAACTTATTAGAGGATTTATATTTTTAAAATTTAAATTTATCACAATAATAACACTTGCCTTCCACGGGCTATTTTTAAACTAGTATATATATCAATAACAAAAAAACTTACGTAGCAAAAAAATCCTGTGACCCCAACATTAAAGCCTCATCCTCTTGATTTCTTCCATCTTTGATTGGTTTAGTAAAAATACAAAAAATATACAAAAAAAAAATTCAGTATATTTTTTATTTTTTGTATTTATTTAATTATTTTAAAAACAATTCTTCATAAATTTCTACTTTTTAAGTGTATCTAAATTGAGTAGATCTAAAAAGTTTTTAAAAAATTGATTAAACTATTAAAAAACTTACTACAAACAAAAAAATATTAATTGAAAACTCAAAAAACTATTTTTGAAAATTCAAAACCAAATAAATTGCTATAACCCTTATAAAAACCGCCAGTAGAATCCCACTATTTTACAATGGGCAGACCACACCACCCATGAATTTCTATTTAACACCAGATGTGATTAGTGGGACTTGTAAAGAGAGGCACTATATACTCAATTCATACACTTGAGCTCAAAACCAGATTTTGTGCCTTAGAAAGAGACAAGGCCGGCTATAGAGAGAGAAAGGGAGAGAAATTGTGCAATTTTGGCTCAAAGCTTGGAAACCTTGAAGATTTCTCAAGAATTTGCTATAGATTGTGAGCATTAAAGCTCCTAGGTGAGTATTTCATGGATTCTAGTTTGTAATTTTGTGTATTCAAGCTAGTTGGGTAATCAAGAGTAAGTTTGACATGAAATTGAGTTGGTTTTGTTGAATTTGAAGTCTTAGAACACTTGCATGTAAGAAATTGCCATAAATTTCCATGTTTGAGCATAAAGTATGTAATCCATGTTAAGTTTTGATTAATGACCATGTATTTGGTCATCTCTTCACCAATTAAGTTGAGGATATTGTGTATATTTCACATGTAAGTACAAATCATGGGAGTTTGAGTCTTGCATGTTTGAATCTAGTGTGTTGGTGATGAGTTTGAGTTAATTTGAGACATGCATGTGATTAAAGTGTGAAATTGAGCTTCATTGTGTTGTGATTTGGTGTGTATACCATGTTAGAATATGTATATGTGAAGTTTGAGCCAAAATCATGCATTTGGAACCTTTGAACATCAAATTGAAGCTCAAGAACATGTTCTGGATTTTTCAGAATTTTGATGTCCACTCGAGCGGGGAAACCACCGCTCGAGCGTGAAAGTCGTGTTCCCATTATTTTCTGCAGACATGGTGTCCGCTCGAGCGGGGAAGTTCACGCTCGAGCGAGGAGCCATGTAAAGAGGCCTTCCGCCTGAGCGCCAGAGTTCGAGATCGAGCGTAAATTTGACATATCTAGTACTTTTGCAGGCCTCAAAGGTCTGCTCGAGCGGAGAATTCCACGCTCGAGCGAGGACCCTGTTTTTTGAAATTTTGAAAAGACATTCTGTGTTTCATTTTCTGTTCTCTTTCACTTCCAAGTACTCTTAGGCATGCATTGAGCATTGTAATTGAGTTAAAGAGATAAGAATGAAGCTTAAAGAGGAAAATGTGAATTTAGAATGAATCAAATTGTTTGTGACCCTTTTGTGTTCATGGAATGTGTAGGGTCGACCTCTAGGGCAAACCAACCAACCGATCACTGTGAGTAATATCTTAACAGAGATATCTGAAATATGTTGTTGTCCAATTGCTTACTTCTAATTAAGTTTTATAAGTTCATTGATTCGATTGGTGGACAATATTTGCTATACCAAATGAGTGGGCCAGAGGCTAGTCTGATATGAATGATCTAAATAATGGAATGAATGGGCCGGAGGCCATTTGGACATGAATGAATGGGCCGGAGGCCGTTTCGACATGAATGAATGGGTCGGAGGCCGTTTCGACATGAATGAATAGACCGGAGGCTGTTTCGACATGAATGGATGAATGGGCCGAAGGCCGTTTTGACATAAATGAATGAGTCGGAGGCCGTTTAGACATGAATGAATGGGCCGGAGGCCGTTTTGACATGAATGAATGGGCTAGAGGCCGTTTCGACATGAACGAATGAATGGGCCAAAGGCCAATTTGTCATCTGAATGGGGCAAAGGTCGTTTTGACACAAATGAAAGTTTGAATGGGCCAAAGGCCAGTTTGTTTGGAACCGCAGTCACTTGACCTAAATTGTGTATATATGTTAAATAAAAATATGAGTTGGGCCTAAGGCCGTTTGAAGCATGTTGTTCTACATATCGACTGTATAGCTTCTTTAATTGATATTATTCACTGGACTTTTGCTCACGCTCATTTATGTGTTTGTAGGTGAGCCAAGAGAAGTCCAAACCCAGCCCCAGTGAAGTCTATGTGGAACAACAAAGGTTTTGAGAGAGTCAGCCATTGTGTCTCACGCACGAGACCCGTCTTCGCCCTTTTGTTATGTATTTATATTCTGTCATGTTGGCGAAGACTTTGCATCTGTTGTATATAGTCATGACGGGTTGACTTAGACTTATACGATCCTGTATATACAGAACCTTATGTAGTACATATTTTGTTGTGAGTTATTAATATGCATATGTATGGTTTGTTATGATGTGCCATGTAAGCACAGCTCTATGGACAAACCCTAATTAACATTCCATCATCCAAATCCTAGGGGTGAAACAAAAAAAAAACTAAACAAAAACTAAACCATCCACCATAAATTTATAACTAACAAATACCTCAACATTAAAGTAACAATACAAAGTCAAAATAACTTAAATAAAGTATGGTTAATTATATATAATTATATAAAATTAAATATCACATTAAATTAACTAAATAATACATTAAATTCTCATGAATCCACATAATTAATAAAGTCAAAAATAAAATAAGATAATAATAATCATAATAATAATAAATAATGACTTAAGAAAATTATGGGCGCTACAATATACACACCTCAAAAGAATCTCGTCTCGAGATTCGATAGGAAAGAATAGTAAAGAAAAAGCTCCGGGTGCAATTCCCGACACTAAGTCAATGCACAATTCTACTACCCATCGGGGTGAAGGCCTAAGTGTCTCCTGAAATGTACCTTCAAACTCACATACCGCATCTATCTCACTAATATTCTGCTTAGAGATTTCTACCGAGCACAGAAGACTTGTCCTTACTAACACTCTTCTATCGCTATAAGTGTGGATCAGCCGTGACCTACTAGTAATATCTATATTTATAGTCCTTCTAGCACAATCTAGAGTTACAAAATGCTTTCGCAGGCAATCCATACCCAAAATAATTACAAACCCCGCAAACCTTAACATAATTAGGTCCGCATACAAAACTCTACTCGCAAGGTCAATCTCAAAATCTTTACACATCCCATAAAGAGTAACTGCCCCTCCTAAAGGGGTCTCAACACGAATAGGTCTAGACAAAGAGATAGTTACAAGTTGTTCTCTTTCTACAAACTGCCTAGATATGAAACAATGAGAGATACCAGTATCAAAAAAAAAAATACTCTAATGGGTTCTAAAAAAATTAAAGATACCTCCAGCCATCACCTTCAAGTTAAAACACAAAAAGAATTCGTTCATGAATACTTAGAATAAATTCAACCACCAACCTAAACCAGCTAACCCATGTTTCCACAATCCGAGGATCACCTAAACTCTCACAAGTCTAGGGTAACCTAGAGCTCTGATACCAAACTGTCACGCCCCAAAATTTGGACAATTAAATATTAAATTAGGACTAAACCCCAATTAATATTCCATCATCCAAATCCTAGGGGTGAAACAAAAAAACTAAAAAAAAAACTAAACCATCCACCATAAATTTATAACTAACAAATACCTCAACATTAAAGTAACAATACAAAGTCAAAATAACTTAAATAAAGTATGGTTAATTATATATAATTATATAAAATTAAATATCACATTAAATTAACTAAATAATACATTAAATTCTCATGAATCCGCATAATTAATAAAGTCAAAAATAAAATAAGATAATAATAATCATAATAATAATAAATAATGACTTAAGAAAATTAGGGGCGCTACAGTTGACTTAGACTTATATGATCCTATATGTACCGAACCTTATGTAGTACATATTTGTTGTGAGTTATTAATATGCACATGTATGGTTTGTTATGATGTGCCATGTAAGCACAGCTCTATGGACAAAGTTTTAAATTGCTTCCGTTTGACCCCCATTAACTCTGTTAAAATACGTTTGGCTTGGTTCATGGCCGTAGGTAATCTCTTGATTACTAGCTGGTTATGTCCTTAACCCATGGGGGCGGGTTCGGGTCATGACATAGTGGTATCAGAGCACGAGTTAATAACTCACACACTTGTCCAAAAGAGCAATATGCGTCTAGAAAAGATCTAGGATGCATTCATGTGATAAGTATGAATTTGGAAGCATCGAGAATATGCCTAACTGTTTTAATATGAACGATTATGTGCTATAAGTTTGTGAATTGCTTGCATTGCAATTGTTTGAATATGTGTGCTTTCTAGTATATGCATACTTGTGTATCTTTCGTATAAAGTATGATGTAAGTTTAATCAGATGGTGAGAACAAGAGGTGATGAGATAGAGGAGTCCTCCACTACCAGAATAGATAGAATGGAAAGGTTGATTCAGGAAATGGCAGAAGCATTGAGGCAACAACAGTGGCAGCAACCACATCCGCCACTTCCACCACCGCCACCTCCTGTGCCAGATAATCAGAATGATGATCGGATAATAGCACTCACCAAAGAGTTCAACAAAATGAAACCACCATAGTTCCATGGTGAATTTGATCCGTTGAAAGCCGAAGCGTGGGTCCTCAGCATTGAGAAACTGTTTGAAGTGTTCCCGTGTTCGGAGACACAGAGACACAGAAAGTACTTCTAGCCACCTTTATGCTGGAAGACGAGGCAAGAAGATGGTGGATGTTGATGCGTGAGAATCATAGAGATGTTGATTAGGTGAAATTTTTTAGAGATCTTCTATGACAAGTACTTCCCACAGTTTGCTCGGGATAGGAAAGTGTCAGAGTTCATGGAGCTTAGGCAAGACAATATGACTGTAGCGGAGTATGAGGCCAAATTCACTGAATTGGCCAGGTTTGCACCACATGTAATTGATACTGACTATAAGAAGGCGAGACATTTTGAAGGTGGGCTTCGAAGTGACATTTTAGAAAGGGTGAATGTCTTGAAGCTAGAAACCTACATTGGGGTACTAGACAGCGCCATAATATCAGAGGCTAACATAGCTAGACAGACTAAGTCAACAATTGACTGGAAAAATAACGAAAGGCAAGGCTTCTTTTTAAAGAAGAAATTTCTGAAAAAGCAAAACACGGGCTCCTCAAATACTTTGAATTCTTCCCGAGACACAGCTCCCATGTGCAATATTTGTAGCAGAAAGCACCATGGAGTTTATTTCCGTATGTCAGAAGCCTGTTTCAAATGTGGGAAACAATGGCATATGGCCCGAGATTGTAATCAGAATGGTGGAAAGCTAGCTGCTAGCTCAACTGCATCGATCCCGAAGCCGGGAAATACTTTGAAGTCTGCTACCACCGAGGATACCGTGAGACAGGGGAGAGTTTTTGCGCTTGTTCCGGGCTATACACGGAATGCCAACGCAGTTGTCTCAGGTACCATTTCTATATGTAATCAGGATGCCTTTGTGTTAATTGACTCTGGATCAACACACTCATTTGTAACATGTGCATTTGCATCTAGACTGAATAGACCTTTAGACTTACTGCCATATCTACTATGTGTGTCTGCTCCATCTGGGAAATCTATATTGTGTGAATCTATATACCGGTTTTGTGATATGCGTGTTAAGGATGCTATCCTGTATACCCTTGAACTTTAGGCATTTTGATGTAATTTTGGGCATGGATTGGTTGACCAAATATTGTGCCACCATTGATTGTGTGACAAAACGGGTTGTGTTTAAACCACAAGAACAGAAAGAGATTGTGTTTGTGGGTAATGGGGTAGTGCCTCCACCTTATTTGATATCTGCAATGAAAGCATGTAAACTGATCAGGAAAGGGTGCCAGGGTTATTTGTGTTATGTGTTGTCTGAACAATCTGTGAATGTTGAATTGAATGACATCCCTATTGTTAGAGAATTTCCAGATGTGTTTCCAAATAAATTACCGGGGGAATTGGTAGATAGGGAGATAGAGTTTACTATTGAAATTGTGCCAGGCACCCAACCCATTTCTAAAACTCCCTACAAAATGGCTACTACTGAAATGAAAGAACTGAAAGAACAGCTGAAAGACCTGCTTGACAAAGGGTTTATTCGACCTAGCACTTCGCCATGGGGTGCACCTGTATTGTTTGTGAAAAAGGAGGATGGAACCCTACGTTTGTGTATTAACTATCTAGAACTGAACAAGGTAACAATAAAGAATAAATATCCCTTACCTCGTATTGATGACTTATTTGACCAGTTGCAGGGATCACAGGTGTTTTCTAAGATTGATTTGAGGTCTGGGTATCGTCAGTTGAAAGTTAAGGCAGAAGATGTTGAGAAAATCGCATTCAGAACGAGGAATTGACATTTTGAATTTCTTGTCATGCCATTTGGAGTGACTAATGCTCCGGCGGCATTTATGGACTTAATGAACAGAATTTTTAAAACCTACCTTGACGAATTCGTTGTGGTTTTTATTGATGACATTTTGATATACTCCAAGAATAGACTTGAACATGAACATCATTTGAGAACTATCCTACAAATACTTCGGGAAAGGAAATTATTTGCTAAGCTAAAGAAATGTGAGTTTTGGTTGGATGAAGTTGTTTTCTTAGGGCATGTGATCAACAAGGAAGGAATTTCAGTGGACCCGCAGAAAATAGAGGCAATTGTGAATTGGCCTGCACCGACTAATGTGACAGAAGTCCGCAGCTTCATGGGCTTAGCTGGTTATTACAGAAGATTTGTGAAAGATTTTTCCAAGATAGCTGTGCCTCTTACCCAATTGGCACGGAAAGGGCAACCACTTGAATGGAACGACGAAAGAGAAACTGCCTTTCATGAACTAAAAACAAGATTGACCACTGCACCAATTTTGACACTACCTTCAGGTACGGAGAATTTTGTAATTTTCAGTGATGCGTCTTATAAAGGTTTGGGTTGTGTGTTAATGCAGAACGGAAAGGTTATTGCTTACACCTCCCAACAGTTGAGGCCACACAAGAAGAATTATCCAACACATGACCTAGAATTGGCCGCAGTTGTTTTTGCTTTGAAAATCTGGCGGTATTATCTGTATGGAGCAAAGTGTGAAGTCTACACGGATCACAAAAGTCTGAAATACTTCTTCATGCAGAAGGAGTTGAATGTGCGACAGAGGAGATGGCTGGAACTGATAAAGGATTATGATTTAGAGATTTAGTATCACCCCGGGAAAGCTAACACAGTTGCTGATGCCTTGAGAAAAAAATCAACGAGGAGTATGGCTTGTTTGCTTACTGAACAGAAAGAGATCTTGCAAGATTTTGAGAAGTCAGAAATTGAAGTTGTAATGTGTGAACAGGGCGGATTGATAGCCGCTATTACAGCCGAGCCGGCAATCATTGAGGAAATTAAACAGAAACAAAAAGAGGATGAATTCCTCAAGAAAGTGATTGATGAATTTGAGACAAGTCCAAAAGCAGAGTTTAGTATTGTCAATGAAGTGTTGAAATTTCGAAACCGAATATGTGTCCCAGACATCCCAGAACTAAAGAAGAGGGTTTTAGATGAAGCCCACAAATCAGTGTTTGCTATGCATTCGGGTAACAATAAAATGTATCGGGATTTGAAACAAACCTATTGGTGGCCTAAGATGAAGAAAGAGATTGCAGAGTATGTGTCTAAATGTCTTCAGTGTCAGCAAGTTAAAGCTAAACATTAGAAACCAGGCGGTCTACTGCAACCTCTCCCTATTCCTGAATGGAAGTGGAAGCATGTGACCATGGATTTTGTTGTTGGCCTACATCGGACTTCTCGAGGTATGGATTCTATTTGGGTTGTAGTTGATAAACTGACTAAATCTGCACATTTTCTGCCTGTCAAAACTACATTTAATGCATATAGATTGGCTACTATTTATGTTGATGAGATCATCCGTTTACATGGAGTTCTGATATCTATTGTGTTGGATAGAGATCCGAAATTATATCTAGATTGTGGAAGAGTTTGCAGGAAGCTATGGGTACGAAACTAAGGTTTAGTACTGCGTTCCACCCACAGACAGATGGGCAATCAGAACGAACAATACAGACTTTGGAAGATATGCTTCAGATGTGTGCTTTGGATTTTCAGGGGAGTTGGGAAGACTATTTGCCACTTGCGGAATTTGCTTATAATAACAGCTTCCACTCCAGTATCGGTATGGCACCGTACGAGGCTTTGTATGGTAGAAGGTGTCGCTCACCAAATTGTTGGACAGAGGTCGGGGGACAGAGCTTTATTTGGGCCTGAAATTGTGCAAGATACTTCTGAGAAAATCAAAACTATTCGGCAAAGGCTCAAAACAGCTCAAGACCGACAAAAGAACTATGCCTCTTGAGTATGAGGTCGGTGACCATGTGTTTATTCGTGTGTCCCCAATGAAAGGCCAAGTCAGGTTTGGAAAGAAAGGCAAGTTGTCACCCCGTTACATTGGGCCGTTTCAGATTCTGGAGAGACTTGGTCCAGTCACTTATAGAGTTGCTTTCCCACCAGGATTCGAACAAATCCATAATGTGTTTCACGTGTCGATGTTGAGGGGCTACCTCCGAGACCCGTTTCATGTGATTGATTATCACAGGGTAGCTATTGATGAAAATATGGAATACGCCGAATGGTTGGAACGAATCGTTGACCGACAAATGAAACAATTGAGGAGCAAGTCCATCCCAATGGTGAAAGTGGAATGGAAAGAACACTATGGGACGGATGCTACATGGAAAAAAGAGGATGAAATGCTGCTACGCTATCCACATTTGTTTCTCGATCAAGATAAATTAAGTTTGGAGGACCAAACTTCCTAAATGGGGGAAGACTGTAATATCTTGTCCTGTAGTATGCTAATTGGTCCTTAACATGAATATGATTATGTGTTTAATATGATTTTGTGTGCCATTATGTGAAAATATGTGGTTTTGAATTTCTATCTGTTCACCGTAGGAATATCTGTTTGATTATCTGTTTTGGAAATTAATTGAAGGCCTTATCGGCCACAAAACCCGAAATCGATTACGCCATTGTTATTAGCGTAATTTTTAGAGCCTATGGTGAAATTTAATTGAAAATTGATTTGGATCAGATTAAATTGATTTAATTAATGGCATAGTGTTCAAATTTTTTAATATTAAATAATTATGATTAGTGGGACTTGTAAAGAGAGGCACTATACACTCAATTCATACACTTGAGCTCAAAACCAGATTTTGTGCCTTAGAAAGAGAGAGGGCCAGCTATAGAGAGAGAAAGGGAGAGAAATTGTGCAATTTTGGCTCAATGCTTGGAAACCTTGAAGATTTCTCAAGAATTTGCTATAGATTGTGAGAATTAAAGCTCCTAAGTGAGTATTTCATGGATTCTAGTTTGTAATTTTGTGTATTCAAGCAAGTTGGGTAATCAAGAGTAAGTTTGACATGAAATTGAGTTGGTTTTGTTGAATTTGAAGTCTTAGAACACATGCATGTAAGAAATTGCCATAAATTTCCATGTTTGAGCATAAAGTATGCAATCCATGTTGAGTTTTGATTAATGACCATGTATTTGGTCATCTCTTCACCAATTAAGTTGAGGATATTGTGTATATTTCACATGCAAGTGCAAATCATGGGAGTTTGAGTCTTGCATGTTTGAATCTAGTGTGTTGGTGATGAGTTTGAATTAATTTGAGACATGCATGTGATTATAGTGTGAAATTGAGCTTCATTGTGTTGTAATTTGGTGTGTATACCATGTTAGAATATGTATATGTGAAGTTTGAGCCAAAATCATGCATTTGGAACCTTTGAACATCAAATTGAAGCTCAAGAACATGTTCTGGATTTTCCAGAATTTTGATGTCCGCTCGAGCGGGGAAACCGCCGCTCGAGCGTGAAATTCGTGTTCCCAGTATTTTCTGCAGACATGGTGTCCACTCGAGCGGGGAAGTTCACGCTTGAGCGGGGAGCCATGTAGAGAGGCCTTCCACTCTAGCGCCAAAGTTCGAGATCGAGCGTAAATTTGACATATCCACTACTTTTGCAGGCCTCAGGGGTCCGCTCGAGCAGGGAATTCCACACTCGAGCAGGGACCCTATTTTTTGAAATTTTGAAAAGACATTATGTGTTTCATTTTCTGTTCTCTTTCACTTCCAAGTACTCTTAGTCATGCATTGAGCATTGTAATTGAGTTAAAGAGATAAAAATGAAGCCTAAAAAGGAAAATGTGAATTTAGAACGAATCGAATTGTTTGTGACCCTTTTGTGTTCATGGAATGTGTAGGGTCGAGCTCCAGGGCAAACCAACCAACCAAGCACGGCGAGTAATATCTTAATAGAGATATCTAAAATATGTTGTTGTCCAATTGCTTACTTCTAATTAAGTTTTATAAGTTCATTGATTCGGTTGGTGGACAATGTTTGCTATACCAAATGAGTGGGCCAGAGGCCAGTCTGATCTGAATGATATGAATAATGGAATGAATGGGCCAGAGGCCGTTTTGACATGAATGGATGGGCTAGAGGCTGTTTTGACATGAACGAATGGGCCAGAGGTCGTTTGGACATGAATGAATTGGCCAAAGGCCAGTTTGTCATCTGAATGGGCCAAAGGCCGTTTTGACACAAATGAAAGTTTGAATGGGCCAAAGGCTAGTTTCTTTGGAACCGTAGTCACTTGACCTAAATTGTGAATATATGTTAAATAGAAATATGAGTTGGGCCTAAGGCCATTTGAAGCATGTTGTTCTACATATCGACTGTATAGCTTCTTTAATTGATATTATTCACTGGGCTTTCGCTCACGTTCATTCATGTGTTTGTAGGTGAGCCAAGAGAAGTCCAAACCCAGCCCCAGTGAAGTCTATGTGGAACAACAAAGGTTTTGGGAGAGTCAGCCCTTGTGTCTCACGCACGAGACCCGTCTTCGCCCTGCTGTTATGTATTTATATTCTATCATGTTGGTGAAGACTTTGCATCTGTTGTATATAGTCGTGATGGGTTGACTTAGACTTATATCATCCTATATGTATAGAACCTCATGTAGTACATATTTGTTGTGAGTTATTAATATGCATATGTATGGTTTGTTATGATGTGCCATATAAGCATAGCTCTATGGATAAAGTTTTAAATTGCTTCCGTTTGGCCCCCATTAACTCTGTTAAAATACGTTTGGCTTGGTTCAAGGCCGTAGGTAATCTCTTGATTACTGGCCGGTTATGTCCTTAACCCACGGGAGCGGGTTCGGGTCATGACAAATAGACAATCATTAACTTCTCTCAATTTTTTGACCCCCAAACCCCATTGATTTCTGTTTAATTCTACCTCCTCCCATTTCACCATATGAACTTTCTTCTTAATATCAGAGTTACCCCAGAGAAATGCTGCCTGAATCTTCTCAATTGCTTAGCCACACCCTTAGGTATTTTAAACAGTGACAAAAAAATAGGATGGCAAACTTGATAGAACTGACCTGAATAATGTTAATCTGCCATCAAATGAAAGGAATTTCCTCGTCCATGCTGCCAACTTCAATCTCACCTTCTCAATAACTGGTTACCATGTACTTTTCCTTCTTGGATTTGCCCCAAGAGGTAATCCCAGATACTTAATAGGAAGCTTTTCACTATGACAGTTAAGAATTGAGGCAAAATGGTTAACCTCCTTATCACTCACACCAACACCACACAAGACACTTTATGGAAGTTAATTTTTAATCCAGACATTACCTCAAAACATCTTAAAATTCTCTTGATATTCAGCATTTCCCCATTCTCTGCCTTACAAAATATAATAGTATCATCGGCAAATTGCAAATGGGAAAACCTCAACTCATTATGCCCCACACATGCACCATTTATAAGCCCTAGCTCTTTTGCTCTTTCAATCAACAGATTTAAGCCCTCAACAACTAAATTAAACAAAAAAGGTGATAATGGATCACCTTGCCGAAGCCCTTTTTGAGGTTTGAACTCTGCTGCTGGAGAGTCATTAACCAATACAAAGACTTTAGTTAAAGATATGCAGGTTTTAATCCAACTCACCCATTTATCCCCAAAACCAAAATTTGTACTTTTCCTTCGTGGATTTGCCCCAAGAGGTAATCCCAGATAATTAATAGGAAGCTTTTGACTATGACAGTTAAGAATTGAGGCAAAATGGTTAACCTCTTCATCACTCACACCAACTCCACACAAGACACTTTTGTGGAAGTTAATTTTTAATCCAGACATTACCTCAAAACATCTTAAAATTCTCTTGATATTTAGCATTTCCCCATTCTCTGCCTTACAAAATATAATAATATCATCTGCAAATTGCAAATGGGAAAACCTCAACTCATTATGCCCCACACATGCACCATTTATAAGCCCTAGCTCTTTTGCTCTTTCAATCAACAGATTTAAGCCCTTATCAACTAAATTAAACAAAAAAGGTGATAATGGATCACCTTGCCGAAGCCCTTTTTGAGGTTTGAACTCCGCTATTAACCAATACAAAGACTTTAGTTAAAGATATGCAGGTTTTAATCCAACTCACCCATTTATCCCCAAAACCAAAATTTTTCATCATTGAGAAGAGGAACTCTCAATTTACTGAGTCGTATGCCTTTTCAAAATCCAACTTGAGAATAATGCCTTTCTTCTTTGCTGTTTTCCACCAATACACCACTTCGTTTGCAATCATCACTCCATTAAGAATGAATTTTCCTCCTAGAAAAGCTGTTTGGACTTCACTAATTATTGTTGGCAGCACCCTCTTCAATCTTCTAGACAGCACTTTAGCTAAAATTTTATACACTGAATTAACCAAACTAATTGGTCTATAATCACTTAACTCACAGGGATTCTCCTTCTTTGGTATGATGGCAATAAAAGAGCTATTTAGGCCTGAAACTAACTTCCCATGTGTATGGAACTCATGCATGAATTGTATTACATCTCTCTTCATGATTTTCCAGCAATTCTGAATGCACGCCATGTTGAACCCATCTGGTCCAGGTGCCTTATTTCCATTGCAGTCTTAAATAGCATCCCATATCTCTTGCTCGGTGAACTCTACTTCCAAATATTCAACCTGCAAACCATTATTTATGGATACAAATGGGCCAAGAAGTTTAGGCCTTGAGCACCAATCTTCAACAAATAGTTTCTCAAAATGCCTAAGAACTGACTGCTTCATACAAACTGGCTCCACCATCCTCACCCCATCCTCCACTACTGAATCTAATAAATTCCTTCTTTGTCTACAGCTTGGCATCAAGTGAAAGAACCTTGTATTCTTATCCCCACACTTAGCCCACACCATTCTAGATTTTTGATGCCATATATATTCTTTCCTCCTACTCAGCATCCAGATCTGTCGTTTGGCTTCTCTGCTTTTGATTACTTATGTTTCTGATAAAGATCTCGATTCAGCCACCAAGTCCAGCTCATGTAATTCCTCATCTGTTCTCTTTAATTGTGTTTCCACATTTCCAAACACCTCTCTGCAACATCTTATTTTTGGGAAATGTTACAATCTACAACCATTGTAACAAACGTGACGATTTTTGTAGTGAAAGTTATAAATTTTTGTGATGAAAATTACAATTTTTGTGTCGAAAATTATGAATCATAAAATTATGGTGTACACCCTTGAAGTTATAAATAATCAAAATTATGTTTTTGGGAGAAAAAATTATACTTTTGTGAGGAGAAAAATTATTATATATATATTTAATAGTTATACATTTTGAATCTTTTTTTGGACATGGTAGCCATTCCCATTAAATTTCTATCATTCATCTTTTCCCCTCACACCATTCTTCTTTCTTACACTCTTTTGAGACACTAGTCGATTGGCCATACCAATGAACCCTAATTCTTCAAGCATTTTTTTCCTCCTTAATTTCTTCTTTTTCCTTCAAAGCATGATATTTGGACTATAAATTATCAGATTAAGGCCTTTGGGTAGTGGCCCAAAATCCTCAACAGTAAATTTCACCAGTGTTAGGACACTCGTTTAAGGGTATGCACTCTATCATAAATTAGCGTAATCTCGTCACAAGCTAACGTAACAAAAATGTCGTAATTAAGCCAAAACTTTTGTTACATAACCGTAAAATTTTGGACATTTTGTTGCATTGATTTGTGGCGAGTTTACACATTTTGTGGTTGATATTACAAAATTTTGTGATAAAATTACACTAATTGTGGTAGGGTCCATATGATACACACCCTTAGATAGGGTTTCCCATGTAATATGTGGATCTAAAATAATTATTAATTTAGTTTCTATATGTATTTCAATTATGATTGTAGAGTTTAGAATTTATTGAGAAAATCAATATATATAATTTGGTTATATAATTGTATGAAACTATAATTATTATAGGTAGACTATTATAAATAGTGATGAAAATCATATGTTTTGGTTAGATTGAGAAAAGGAAAAAAAATAGAACCCTTGAGCATAAAGGGCTCAAGTAATAGTGTAGTTTTTGAGTATTTCAATTATCGCATAGGGATTCTCCATTTTATTATTCATTCTATAGATGTAGGCAATTTGGAGCCAAATCACATAAATTTCTTTATTTCTTTTTGGTGCTTATGCATGGTTAGGCTGTCAAATAAATCACAACAACTAGCCCATTGTGATTTGGATAAAAGTACACCTCTTCCCATTATTCATGCGTTTGTAACATGAATAAAAATAATGTTGTCAATGTATACTTCGCCCATGATTATCTGCACACACCACCTACATTAGTTTAGTTTATTTTAATTTTACTAAAAGTGAAGTTGACAAAATTATGTAAAAGTTGTAGGATTTACTGTACTTTTTAAAATTTTATACGCAAATTAGTGTGATTTACCCTAATAATAATGATAATAAGAGTGCTTGGGCCATACATCCAATTTCAAACTTTCTAGGTCAATTAGTCCACGCGCAAAATTGTCAAGTCCATAAAGATACAACTTAATAGTTATATATGTTGTCAATTTTAATTTTGAAATGTACAGTTATATCTATGCATCCCAATTAGCTAGGAAGTTGTGATAGAATTGAACTTTTGATTAATCCAGACACTTGGGATCCTATGGATGAAGACATGGTCATCTCAGGGGTTAAGTCCATAAAAATTCACACAGATGGTGTCAAATTGTGTAAGCAAAAATCTATCACGTTAGAAAAAGAAAATGAATATAGACTATGGTTAATGTTGATAACACTCTGATGACCTACAACCACAAACACGTAAGTCTTTGTTGGCTAGGTTTATCAGCCGGGCACACACCGATACTTAAGTCAGGACTACAACTCAAACTCTCAATATAATATCTTGATATATAAAGTTAAGTGACACTTTTATTCCTTTTGACTTGACTACTGAGAGTTTCGTGCAATCACCTACACATGTTGCTCTATTGTAGACGAGATCTTATTCCCTCTCTAGTGATTGTCTCGAAAGTTATAAGTATTGTTCCACTAATTGTAGAGTTATCGTTTGACTTGGTCCACCCTTTTCTTAGGCATTGCTCGTATGAACATTATGCTTCATCAGAGATGTGACCGGATGACTCGTCAAACGTCTAACTGCATATCTTGCTCAACTGCAAACTATTTAGCTCAGCCGAGCAATATGGTCATGTAAAATTGTACACCTACACAAACTATTACCAACTTTGTTTCAAAACAAAGCCACAATTGATCTAAACCTAATTTTCCCAAAACAAATTGAAGCACCGAATCCATTGCCATCAATTCAATGGACAACAATAATAATCAATTTCATATAATTCAATAGAAAATGTTGGAACCCCAAATTCTCCTATGTCCTGCCTTTATAAAAGTATAGAAGTTTTCTGAGAAGTTGTGAGCATCTAGAGCCTCCCAAAAGATTAAAGTATCAAGCTGATTCATGTATTGTAACTCCTTCACATGGGCCTGTCAAGCGTGGTTTTGGGGCTTGATTCGTCACCATGTTTTGTAATCCATAGAATTATTGTTGTAATGGTTAATGTCATACAAATCTAGAATTATTAGTCAGAAATTTATCAAAAAATATTGTGGTTAAGATTAATCTAAACCGTGAGTTCCACAGTAGAATAAATCAATTGTTAATGCAATACGGTCAAAGGAAAATAGGTCGGACTGATCCATGTGTTCTACGAGTCTGCTGGCCTTCGTCTTCTTGATGCGTGCCTGCAAAAGGTCTAGTGGGAAGGCACCAAGACTGGAGTGGTTTCTCCCCGTGGACACTCCGATGGTTAAGTTAGATAGGAAGTGATTGGAAGAAAGTGAATAGAGAATATTGAGAGAGAGAGAAGAGGATATTACTTGTTGTCTTTTTCGTTCTTCACAAGCTTCCTTATATCTTTTACTAATCATTTCCTTGTCCATTCGAGCTGTTTTATTGGCCAAAAGTCTATGGTCTACTTGCCGTCGGTCATAGCAGTTTCACCATACCAAGGAACGAGAGGTCTTATTCCATTTAATATCCTAACAGCCTCATTTAATGCTTGATGCATGGGCTCAATAACTTTGCAGGATCTTTGTCTACCACATGGCTAACTCCCTATCTAAAAGGTATACAAATGCCACAAGGCCTGGACCAACGTGGGTTCTTCGGTGGGCCTGTTGTTGAGTTTCACCTACTAGGCTATAACTAAATGATCATTTGGGCCACCCAGGACAGTTATGGGTTGGGCTTTCCTAGGCCATCTGGGTCATGCCTATCAGTAGTCCCCCATTCTTGAGCGCAGCTTTAGTCCAGCGAAGGGAATAAGAAAGGTGAAGGTAGTCCCCCAAGTCGGCAAAGATGGGACCGAGTGGGTAAGACGATGGGCAGGTGAGAGCGGGTGCTCATCTGGGAGATGGATTGTCGAGATAGCCAACGGTGGAGATGGGCGACCGTCGAGGTGGACTGTGAAGGCGGGAGGTCGTCGAGGTGGTCGACCATTGGAGGGGCCGACCGTGAAGGTGGTCGACTGTTGGAATGGTTGACCGTGGAGGTGACCAACCGTTGGAATGGCCACCTATCCGTGAAGGTGGGTGACGATTGAGGTGGCCGACCGTGGGGGTGTCCGATCATCAAGGTGACCGACCGTTAAGATGGCCCACCATCGAGGCGGTCGACCGTTGGAGGGGCCTACCATAAAGGTGGCTAACTTTTGGAATGGGAGACCATGGAGGTGACCGACCGTTAGAGTGGCTGACCATCCGTGAAGGTGGACGACCATCAAGGTGACTGACTGTTAAGGTGGCCGACCGTCAAGGTGACCGACTGACAAGGAAGACTTGATGGCTTTGATGGTGCATGGGGCTCGAGGTACAGAAATGTACGTGATGATATGAAGTGGAATAGACGGGGGAGAGGAAAGCGGGTTCGGGTCGTGACAGTCGAGGTGGACTGTGAAGGCGGGAGGTCGTCGAGGTGGTCGACCATTGGAGGGGCTGACCGTGAAGGTGGTCGACTGTTGGAATGGTTGACCGTGGAGGTGACCAACCGTTGGAGTGGCCGACCATCTGTGAAGGTGGGCGACGATTGAGGTGGCCGACTGTAGGGGTGTCTGATCATCAAGGTGACCGACCGTTAAGATGGCCCACCATCGAGGCGGTCGACCGTTGGAGGGGCCTACCATAAAGGTGGCTAACTTTTGGAATGGCAAACCATGGAGGTGACCGACCGTTAGAGTGGCTGACCATCCGTGAAGGTGGACGACCATCAAGGTGACTGACTGTTAAGGTGGCCGACCGTCAAGGTGACCGACTGACAAGGAAGACTTGATGGCTTTGATGGTGCATGGGGCTCGAGGTACAGAAATGTACGTGATGATATGAAGTGGAATAGACGGGGGAGAGGAAAGCGAGTTAGTGGTAGTGAGGAGTAATGGCATCCATATATATGGGGCGATCTAGGCCGCTGATAGGTATTTCGTACTGTTTGCAGGAAGTGAAGAGGTTTTTATAGTGGGAAATGTTGAAAAGGCGGGGGCTTTAACCTATTTTTTTGATTTTCAAACTAGCAAATTTTAACCATGATTCTTGGAACACAGGCAAACCCTGGGCATTTGAGCTTGTGCAATTTTCATACCTTATTGTGAAAAACCAACACATCCCAGAGTTTACCTTTTTCGTCTCATTTGATTCTCCACTTTTCACATTTCGAGCTTCCTCACCCTTGCAGCTGAAGCGATTTATAGAAACGTAAGGGATATGGCATAAGAGAGAGCCCCTACCATGACACCTGATGCCCTGGGGGATGGTGATGGGGTGGCCTTAGTGAAGAAATACCAAGTGGAGAGATTAGTAGAAAAAAGAACGGACAGACCACCATGACCTATCCTCTCGACGATGATGTCAGCCGCCCAACCGATTAGCCAGGTGGCCCTCGACCACTAGCAGACCAAGGCCGACAAGTCGTCATTGACAATAGAGGACTTAGAGGAGATCTGAAAAAAGTACCAAATTCTAGCAAACGTGGACTTGAGATTACCAACGACGGAGGAGAGGTGTAGCTGCCTTTTCGCGCTCCTCGAAGGGGTTTAGTCTCCTTAGATGCGATTGCCCTACAAATCACTCTCATGGTTCTGAATCTAGTTTCACAAGTGCAATGTGAAATAGAAAAACAAATGAGAGTCCAAATCCGGTAAATTTTAAAAAATTCATTAATCATCAGAGATGCGAAAAATGGACTATATTGCCAGATTTTAGAGTCGCCACCTAAATATTTTGAAAAATCTAGGAAACACGTGACTCGTGCCAAAGGCCACTTGACCAACATAGCCAAAGTGTCTCGGCTCGAGAACTTAGGTATGAGAGGGGAATGTCATGGATTGAGCACCTCACTCATTGGATCAAAGATCGACCTCTACTAATCATGTTATGATTTTTATGGACAATATATGCTCATGTTCTGATTGTTGTGCTAACTTACTATGTGAGGCACACAAGTATAGACTACGTCACCCACTTTGGAATGCTTTGATTTCATGTTTGCTTGAAAAGAGTTTTGAATATATGCTACTTGAATGAAAAGCAAGCTCATATGTACATTTATCAAAGTCGTTCTAACTTAAGTGAAATAGCCTTCATCCACAGGCATTCAAGAGGTATTTCAAATAAGCACGTAGCCTCATGGTAATATGCTAACCATGGTAACACAAACACACATGTAATATGCTAAAGCAAAAATGCTCACCTAGTGCTCAACCAAGGCAAGCCAAAGAGAAGAAAATAATTATAAAAATGCATGTTCCTAAATATGCAAAGTGACTAATGCAACACATACGAAAATGCAACTATTAAGTTCGGTTTATTTAACATGTCATATGGGTCAACTCAAAGCATGTTGTAACGTATGTATTCAAGTAAATAGGAAATGACAATGATATTAGAATAATGAACCGAACTCAACGCATGCAAATATGGATACATAGCATAGCAATGATATGAAACGAAAAATATGATGCTACCACGGTAAGCATATAAATAAAAGGGAGAAAGAAATGGGAGTTGGAAGACATACAACTATTACAAGTTTGCCCTCGCACAAAAGGATCCAAAAGAGTGTCCTAATTAACTAATTATTACAACACAATTGAATGAATGAATTAATTAACTAATTATTGCAAGTCCGAATGAAAGCAAAGCAACTAATTAATTACAAATTATTTACAAATATGAATATTAAGGCTACTAATCTAATGGACTCGAACCGGAGGCGAGGAACCACATGTGCACAACTGTGAACACCCTCCGGAAACCTCTCTGTTTGCTTCCAGGATCAGCTCTATTTGCAGTCAGAAAATTGTTCTGTTTTGGCTTCAAGATCTGCTTTGTTCTGCTGCAAAAATGCCACTGTCGTATAAAAGGGATGGTCGGTCGACCTGATTAGGTGGTCGACCGTACATAGTAATGGCTAGCCGGCCACTATTTCTAGGGAATACCCTTCTGCAACAAAGTTGAAAGAAAGCAAGACAGAGTGTTTCCAGAAGATGTTTATCCTCTTTGCGCTTCCCTATCATGAAGGTGATCAAGAGATGAGCAAATTCGATTTTCAAATCATCAATCATTGCAAATTTATTGCATGATAACCTCAGAAACGATGGAACAACAACTTAATAAATGAAACAAAAGATAAACAATACCTCCTCCCTATCATGGAGTTACCTTAAGGGAGGGGGGTAGACTTGCCTCATGAATCATTGAACATCACAACAATAGTATGCGATGATTCAAGACGCAATGGATTCAGTATAACATTTGACTGAACCTAACCAAATTTTATTATCTTTTACCTTTTCTACTCCAATTTTATTAGCCTTTTTTATCTTTACCTTTCATTTTTCTTATATTTTCTTCATTTTTGTCCAAAGGTGATGATTACGTCTATTACGTCCAAAGCAATAAAGAATAGCAAGCTTGACTTAACCCAAGAAATGAGCTTTTCAAGCCCTTTGCTATGGGGAAAACTACAAAGGAAGAATCAAACTCATTTACAAGTGATAATGGATTAGGAGTCAAACTCGAAATGAGCGATAATGACTCCAAATCCAAACTTGATAATAAGCTATAATGACTCTTTCCTTTGTGATTTCCAAGGGTCTAACTAGAAAAAGTTAGTCCCTTAGAAGTAATTCACCGGCGATAAAAGGAAGTATCAAATAAGAGATCATGCTTAGCATAAGAGAGATGTAATGCCCTAGTAATGAACCTCAAAAGAGATTAAACCATTTAGCATGAGAGGTCTCTTAATTATGCCTTGAGCGGTAATCTTTTGTTTGATATAACTCTTAATCAAAAGAAATAAAGAAATGAGGGAGATTGCAGAGTGCTAATGAAACGGTGGATGATTATAATGACATAAGTATAAATATATATATATATATATATATGAAAGCTATAAAACATTGAAAGAAAAGACTATCAACTCAAATGAATTGGAAGCTAAGACCTATACACCAAATCCATGAGGACTTATAACAACACAACTATAATATTCAAAGAATAAATTAAATAAACTTAAAACCACCCCTAAACTTCAAAAAACAGTGGCTAAAACCAAAATAAACAAAGAAGAAAAAGGCAAAGCTACAAGCTATGGAAGAAGGCCTAAGGAAGGGTGGCTAACCCCTCCTCTTTTTGTGACTTTAAATCACATTTTGAAGCTTAAAATAACTCTGAAATCAGTATGAATAGGTAGAGAAAAGAGAGA
The DNA here is from genome assembly GCF_004153795.1 of Camellia sinensis. NCBI lineage: Eukaryota > Viridiplantae > Streptophyta > Magnoliopsida > Ericales > Theaceae > Camellia > Camellia sinensis. Next base: position 1,056,447 of record NW_021025528.1, read on the forward strand.
AAATATGGTAAAAGAACTCAAAGTATACCTCTTGAAAGAGAGGAAAAGCTCCTTAGTTAACAAACCGCAAACCAATCACTCTCAAGGAGCTAAAGTTAGATTCAAGAACCTCAGCAAAAGTTTCAAGTTTAAGCTTAGAAGGTGTATGTATGGTGTATGTATATTGCAAGAGAGAAGAGAGGTGTGTTGAACAAGCTATTGACTCTTAAAGAATTTTTCCAACCCCAAACCCTTAGGGGAGGCCTTGTATTTATAGAAAAACAGGTTCTCAAGTCGGAAATATCAGCAAAGGGACAGTTGGTGTAAGGCATGCACATGGGGACAACTGGCTACTATAAAATATCTACAGTCGTTGAACATGGCCGACCAACTATGATGGTATATAGCTGGCCCACTGAAAATGGCTTGCCGACCATCTGCTGGCCAACTGTTCTTTGAGTGGTTAGGCTAGGAAAAAAATAAGGTTTTGGTTCAAAAAGGGGGTATAAGGTTTTCGTTTTAAAGTTTGACACCGAGGCCTTTTGCTGAAGAAAATCATACGTTTGCACATCGTAACAATTCATCATTGAGTGTTCAGAGTGTGGCGCCCAAGTCTTAAGGGCAGTCAAAATGGGATGTCTACAGTTGCCCCTTTTTGACAGAGCTCGAAGTCATGAAATGACGTGAGTGAATGTTAAAGCCCAAAGACGACCCATTTGACAAGGCCGTAAAACTTGAGCAAACAAACAAAATGTAAATATAATTGGTTGAACTCAAAAGTTGCCTACATATCCTTTTGCAAGGAATCAAACTAGGGTAATTCAAGGACAAGATGCAAATGATATGCTCAAGACTACACTTGAAAACTGAACTTACACGCTTCACGAAGCTGACTATTTTAGAAATCCATGATCATGCAAGATAATGCAATGAGTAATAAATATAACAAGATGACGGCACATGAATGAAACAACCCTCAAGCTTAAATCAAAATAAATCTAACTGTATCTTACACGGAAAAAAGTAAGCAAACAGTAATTCCAAACACGTTTCACGTGAAAGAAGGATGAGAGATACAAGCCAAACTACATCTCATGTAGAAAGGGTGTGAGAAAATGCAAGTCAAACTACGTCTCACATAGAGAGGGTGAGAGATGCAAGCCAAACTATGTCTCACGTAGAGAGGATGAAAGATGCAAGCCAAACTACATCTCACGTAGAAAGGGGGGGGTGAGAAATGCAATCCTAACTACGTCTCACATAGAGAGGATTAAAGATGCAAGCCAAACTACGTCTCATGTAGAGAGGTATGAAAAAGTGAAAACCAAACTACTTCTCATGTAGAGAGGGATGAAAAGGGGCAAACAAAACTGCGCCTCACGTAGAAAGGGATGAAAAGGTGCAAACTAAACTACATCTCACGTAGAGAGGAATGAAAAGGTACAAACCAAACTACGTCTCATGTAGAGAGGGATGAAAAGGGGCAAACAAAACTGTGCCTCACGTGGAAAGGGATGAAAAGGTGCAAACTAAACTACATCTCACGTAGAGAGGAATGAAAAGGTACAAACCAAACTACGTCTCACGTAGAAAGGGATGAAAAGGTGCAAATCAAACTACATCTCATGTAGAGAAGGATGAAAAGGCTTAAAGCATGCAACCAACCAAATCCACCATCGGGAGATAGGGATATACACAATAAGATGAATAGACACGATGCACATGAATGCAACATAATCACTGCAGTTGATGCGAAATACGATGCGATGCATATTCCATGCAACATAATTTGAAAAGATAAATAGAAAGCGGTTTGGTTTTGAAAACACCTCATGGGGGAAGTGGCAATGAACAACCCTATTCTGCCCGAGATCTTCCTCTTCTTTTCTTATTTTTCAAACTTATACCTTTAACTCACAGTCAGAAGTTCTCACATGCTGAAATCTGCTTAAACTCGAGGTCAAGGCATATTCACACTTCGGAGAAATGGCGAGACCTAGAACGGTGCATCCAGAATGACACTTCGGAATTTTCTGTAACTAAAACAAACTCAAACGCTTCAATTTTCCACTTTTCAAATGAATACAAGATCAACCAAGCCCAAAATACGTAACTTTCTAGGAAAATAACTTAGAATACACTGAAGTAGTCGGCTGGCCAAAAGAGGAGCCAGTTGTATGATAGTTTGGCCGGCCGACTGAATGTGCTGAAGTCGGGGGCAAATTCAGGTCTTCGCACCTAAGGCTCTTTAAAAACATGTTGTAAGCCCTTATTTCACACACACCATCCAAAATCCTTCTCCCTCTCTCTCTAGGCTCTCCCTCTCTCTCTCTCTCTCTAGATTTTCACTCCATTCACATTACCCAACGATTCACGTGACTTTTTTCCTTGAAACCCTTCTGACCCTTTTCACTTTGAACTGATTAGATTTTGATTTGGTCGAGTTTTTTAGGTTTCTCATTGTTTTTGGCTCATTCTCACGAGTTTTTCTTGGTTTTTGGTACTTTCTCTCGAGTTTTGACTTTTCCCTCTCTTTCTCCTAGGGTTTGGTTTTGGGATTTCCCGCATATTTTTCTCATTTTCCTTGTTTTTCTCTTACCACCCACCACATTCTCATGGTTGACGATGTTCCATATGAAGGGATACCCATTGTTCTACCTGCTGTGGATATAGATGACTTGATGGCAGGCAAGGCTAATGTCGCAGTAGGAGACTTCCCTGCAGATATAGCCGCAGAGGAGATTTACCCTTCAGAGCTTGAGCCTGAGTTGCTGCCGCTAAGGGTGAGGCCTTTTGATCCAGCCACCTATCACCCCGGCACACATGCGATGGCTCCTGGCAGCATGTTGCGGTTCAAGGACTTTGCATGGGATGCGCCCGAGGACTTCTTTTGTTGGGAGCATGCATCACACCTCTTCCACGACACTTCTGAGGTAAGAATTTTTGCTTCTTTTCATGCACTTTGCTTGCTTTGACATTCATTGCAATCTTTCATCTTGCCATGCACTTAACAACTTCTTCTCTCAACACAGGGTGACGCCTATGCTTAGAGAGGCTATGGGGTGGTGACCACGAGGGCTTGGTACTAGGAGGTCCCCATTAGAGTCTGAGACTTGGTGGACGAGGTAGGCTTCGACCTATTTTGCTCAGGGCTTTCATGGCTGCAGGTGGGTCGGTCCCTACTTGCTGCTTCGTTGGAGAGGTGGTGGGACACCACCAACTCCTTCCAGTTCTCCTCCACAGGGGAAATGATGATGACCCCCTATGATTTCTTCATAATTATGGGGTTGCGAGTAACGAGTGATTCGATCCCCTTCGATATTGACATGGGCTAGTGGAAGGCCGCCTAGATCTATCTGCTTGGAGCACGCCCTCTCTTAGAAAAACAAGCTATGGTCAGGTACAACTGGTTCTATGATCACTTCCATGGGAGTCATCCGGAGACTGAGGAGCAGATCTATCAATACACCAGAGGCTTCTTGATCTATCTTCTCAGTACCACCTTGTTCACGAACAGGTGGAACATCGTGGGCCTATATCTTTTGAGCACCCTGGTGGTATTGTTGTGGGTGCGCTACTATGGCTAGGGTGGTACTGGTCTCGCCACCCTGTATGGCTATGTGAGCTCTGATTCTCGCAAGAAATGAAACATGGTTGGCGACTACTGGAAAGCCTGGGAGGTATATCCTGCACTTCCATTTCAAATTCTGTTATAAACAATGCTTTCTGCTTTGCATTTTCTGCCTTTATTTCTGTTTGCAACCTGTTGACTCACAAACTGTTCTCTTCTTCCAACTCTGGGTATATGCTTACTTTCTCGCTCTTGATCCGGTTCTGAGAGATGAGGTGGCGGCATTTGTGCCTCACTTGAGGTTATATGATGGCAGATGCTACCCTTACCGCCGCAGTGTCACCACCTTCGCCTACTACTGCCGCTTCTTCAATACAGTGATGACATGCGAGGTAATCTAAAACTCATACCTATTCCATTCCATCTCTATTGATTTCATTCCATACTCTTACGACTGACATCAACTATAATTCCCTTGTTTGCAAGTCATGTGGCAGCCATGGATGGTCATGCCCGCAGGGATAAGGGATGTGTACGCCAGGTCTTGGGATACCTCCCAGTTGCAGATCTTGCTGGAGGGTCCCTTCTGCCGAACCTGGTATTTGGGGAAGCACTTTCTACGCCTGACCTTAGGCCTACTAGATCCCATTGTTCCTACTCCCTCTTCGCTATTGACAAGGACAACTGATAGTCTTCCTATCTAGGCTATCATGTAGTTCATGGCAGGGTAGGATGCTGATGTGTTCAACAGAGTTGGGGACTACACTGCCTTCATCTGCACCCACCTTATGTTGCCTCTGACCAGAGCTCGCATAGGTGGCGTTGTAGATGTACCCGCTGCCAGAGGTGTCGCTCGTGTGGCTGAGCCTGATATTGGAGGGATTGTTTCCGCCATTCATGTAGCTGTCCCGTGATCCCCACTACCATCACATACTGGCAGCTGAACGGGGTAGCCCACCAAATTCTAATTAAGTACCCGAAGGAGCACGAGTACATCAAGGACCCTGACGTGCAACATGTATGCACTTTGTTTTGCAGTTTGTATTTCGTATTTTCTTTTCTGTATACTGATATTTAAACTCACTTATAGGTACTGGTGGATTACGTGGATGGCCTCCTCCAGTTGGTAGACTCCTTGGTCCACATAGTATAGAGGAAGGAGGCATTGCTTGCTTACCAAGGTCATCAGGTACCTCTTTTTTCTCATCTGACATACACTGATTTCCTTTTTCCATATTAATGCTGTTTCTGTAGCAAACTATACCGATGCTCTGTTTCTTGCAAACTCTTTTTAGCCTTCTCTTGCACCAACGACACCTGTGGCAGCCCCTCCAGCTACGGGGAGGAGAGACAAATGGGCTTCTATACGCGGCAGGGGTGAGGGCAGAGGTAGAGGTAGGGACAGAGGTGCCCGAAGTCGTAGCCGGAGTCATAGTGGAGACAACGAGTCCCGACTGTAAGGTGCTTTTTTGTCCACTGAGAGGACTTTGATTGGTGAGGATACTAAGACCAGAGACTTTGATTGGTAAGGTGCTTCAGCTCAGAGTCATGTTCTTTTGGTGATAGCAGTGCTGACGGTGACAGTGATTCTGTGTCTCGTCCTCGAAAGAGGATAAAGAAGGCTTCTCGACGCACCTGACTGGGCAGACATTATTTTTGCACTCTTATTTATTTTTTCTTATTTTTCTTTATAGTACAAAAATTGTATAGATTCAGATAGGTTCTTTACTTTTTGCTTTTGAAAACTTGTATTTTCTCTTTTGTAAAAACTATGATCGGGGTCAAACCCTACAGTTTATAAAAGAAGGAATTTTTGCTTTGCATAACGTCTCGAGAATGGCACAACACTAGTGTAAAAAATAACTATATCTGAATTTGAAACCGAGAATGATCACATTTGGACGAGTTCTTAATCGGATATTGAGCCTATAACCGACAAAAATACAAAAAACAAATCAACAAAGGAAAAACAAAATAAAAACAACCTAAACACACCTTTTCACACTTGCCAAAAACAAAAGACTCAAAACAAGACTCAAAAACAAAGAGGGCATACATAATACTGTTGCCAAGCTGTTTAGTCGACATACTTAGTCGGCCGGCCAATGAAATATATGGCTGGCTGGTGAAGTGGCCGGCCGACCAACCAAGACGTGCGGCTGGACTGCTGGCAACAGCTATCAACCACTCACACACCCTTATCCTCTATAAAGGTCTTCTCTTGCTGCTTCTATGACCGAACATCATCTTCTTGGTAGTTTTCTCTAAAAATGGAGATTTTCCTTGTTGAGAGTAGAGAGAGAAAGGGATAGGACTTGTGTAAATTGGGCTCAAGACTTGGAATTTGAAGATCTAGCTCAAGATTTGGCTAGAGCTTGAGGTTGAAAGCTCTTAGGTAAGTGAAATTCATGGACTCTTGTTTATAATTTGTAAGTTCAAAGTTGAAAGAATGTTAAAGGGCATGTAATAAGTTTGATTTTGTTGAGTTTGAAGTCTTGGAACTCATGCATGTAAGAAGTTACTTTGAATCTGCATATTTGAGCTTGAAAACACATGATTTCATGTAGGAGTTTGGTTTAAAGCTATGTTGTAATCACCATTTTGTACCATTCTAAGTTAGAATGATGAGCATCTCCACATGCCATGTACAAATCATGGTAGTATAATCATGAATGTTTGAATTTGAGCAATGTTGATGATGGGTTTGAGATATTTTGGGGACATGCATGTAAGATAAATCATGAAAATGAGGCTTCTCTGATGTTGTAATCTTGTATTAGTAAGCATGTTTAGCATGTGTAAATGTGTAAATTTGAGCCATTGCATGCAAGTAATGAGTGGAAAACCGATTTGGAGCTCAAGAACACAATCAAAAAAATTTTATTAAATTTATTTATTTTTTTTTTTTGTTTTAATATATATAAATTTTAATTTTTATGGGAACCCAGAATTTGATGTCCGCTCGGGAAGCGGGGTGAGGAAGGTAAATGGCCGCTCGAGCGGAAATTCGTGCTCCCAGCACTTTTGCAGAGTTGGATGTCCGCTCGAGCGGGAACACCTCACGCTCTACGTGGAGTTGTAGACAGGCCTTCAAGCTCGAGCGCTCTAATCACGCCCGAGAAGCGCATTTTCATGCAACAAGTTACTTGAGGGCCTTAAGGTCCGCTCGAGCGGTGGGAAGGGTAAGTACCGCTCGACTGGGATGGACCCTAATTTTCTGGATTTTGTTCATATTGCGTTCTGGTGTTTTGTTTTACGTTCTCTTTCACTTGTAATCACTCTTTAGGCGTGTTGTTAAACATTATAAATGAAGTTAATTAGATAAGAATAAAGCCTAAAGAGGAATATGTTGAATTAAGGGACGGATTGAATGTTTAATGAGCTTTTGGTGCATGGAATGGTAGGGTCAAGCTCCAGGGCAATCCACAAGCCGATCACTGTGGAAGTAATTACAATATTCGAAGCTTTGTCAATGTCCAATTGTTTATTCCCTTATAAACTTTATGAGTTGTTAAATTGGATTGTGGACAAAAAAAGTCCGACAGGAATGACATGAATGGACCAAAAAGTCGTTTTGATAAAATGAAGGACCGAAGGTCGTTTTGATATAAATGATGGACAAAGGTCGTTTTGATGTGAAATGAATGGAAACCGAAGGTCGTTTTTGATGTGAAACGAAATGGACCAAAGGTCGTCCCTGATATAAATGACATGGACCGGGAAGAGGGTCGTTTTGATGTGAATGAATGGATCCGTAAGGTCGTCTGATGCGTGAACGAATGGAACCAAAGGTCGTCCTGAATAAATGAATGACCAAAGGTCGTCCTGATGTAAATTAAATGGCCAAGGTCGTTGTGACACATGTGAGTGGGCCCGAAGGCGTTTTTGACATGAATGCAGTAGTGCCGAAGCCGTTAATGAACGAGTGGGCGCAAAGGCCTGTTTTGACATAAATGATGGGCGAAGGCCATTTGACAGAAAATGAAATGGGCCGAGGCCGTTTGCCATGAATGGAAATCGCGAATGGCCAAAGGCCAGAATGTTGAACTACAGTCTTACTTGATGTTGCATTCGTGTAATCAATATATTTGCTAATTAGACAGCATGAATTGGGCCCAAGGCGTTTTGGAAGCATTGTTGTTCTTGCATATTGTTATGTAACGTGTCATACCTTGATATTTATTTCACCGGGCTATCGCTCACACTCAATATCATCGTGCTTTATAGGTGAGCCAAGAGAAGCACAAACCCAGCCCCAGTGAAATCTGCTAGGGACAAACATGAGTATGAGGAGAAGTCAGAAACCTATAGTGCCTCACACAAATGAAGAGACCCATCCTGCCCTTTTATTATGTACTTATGTTTTGTCTGTTGGGCAAGGGCCTAGTGTATGTCTGTACATAGTCTGTTATAGGTTACTCGTGTGGATGATCCTGTCTGTAATGAATTTGTGAAAACATGTATTTTCGATGTGGTTACTAACGTATCTGAGTATTGAGTTTGTTGGATGTGCATAATAAGCACGGCTCTATTGGGACAAAAGTTTTAAATTTTGCTTCCGTTTAGGCCCCTATTACCTCTGATGTGTTAAGTCTGTTTTGGTTTTGAGGGCCATAAGGTAATTCATTAGGATTACTGGCCGGATACGTCCCTTGAAACCCATTAGGAAAAAAACCGGCGGTTTCGTCGTGACAGGTGTAGCTGCCTTTTTCGCGCTTCCTCGTAGGGGTTTAGTCCTCCTTAGAGGCGATCGCCTTACAATTCAACTCTCATGGTTTCTGAATCTAGTTCACAGTGCAATGGGAATAGAAACAACAAATGAGGTCCAAATCCGGCAAATTTTAAAAAATTCATTAATCATCAGATATGCGAAAAATGGACTATATTGCCCAGATTTCAGAGTCGCCACCTAAATATTTTTAAAAATCTAGTGAAACACATGACTCGTGCCAAAGGCCACTTGTCCAACATACCCAAAGTGTTCTCGGCCAGAACTTAGTATGAGGAGGAGAATGCCATGGATTCAGCACTCACTCACGGATCAAAGATCGGACCTCTACTAATCAATGTTATGATTTTTAGGACAATTATATGCTCATGTTCTGATTATTGTGCTAACTTACTATGTGGAGGCACACAAGTATAGACTACGTCACTCACTTGGAATTCTTTGATTTCATGTTTGCTTGAAAAGAAGTTTTGAATATTATGCTACTTGAATGAAAAGCAAAAGCTCATAGTACATTTATCAAAGTCGTTCATACTTAAGTGAAATAGCCTTCATCCACAGGCATCAAGAGGTATTTTCAAATAAGCACGTAGGACTCATAATGGTAATATGCTAACGCATGTAACACAAAACACACATGTAATATGCTAAAGCACAAAAATGCTCACCTAGTGCTTCACCAAGGCAAGCCAAGAGAAGAAAAGTCAATTATAAAATATGCATGTTCCTAAATATGCAAAGTGATAATGCACACATACGAAAATGCAACTATTAAGTTCGGTTTATTTAACATGTCATTTGGGTCACTCAAAGCATGTGTAACGTAAATGTATTTCAATAAATAGAGAAATGACAATGATATTAGAATAATGAACGAACTCAAGCATGCAAATATGGATAAAAAGATAAGGCAATGATATGAAACGAAAAATATGATGCTAACCCGACGTAGGACAATAAATAAAAGGGAGAAAGAATGGGAGTTGGAAGACATACAACTATTACAAGTTTGCCCTGCGCACAAAGGATCCAATAAGAGTGTCCTAAATTAAACTAATTATTACACACAATTGAATGAATGAATTAATTAACTAATTATTGCAATCCGAATGAAAGCAAAGCAACTAATTAATTACAAATTATTTACAAATATGAATATTAAGGCTACTAATCTAATGGACTCGAACCGGAGGCGAGGAACCACATGTGCACAACTGTGAACACCCTCCGGAAACCTCTCTGTTTGCTTCCAGGATCAGCTCTATTTGCAGTCAGAAAATTGTCTGTTTTGGCTTCAAGATCTGCTTTGTTCTGCTGCAAAAATTGCCACTGTCGTATAAAAGTGGTCGGTCGACCTGATTAGGTGGTCGACCGTACATAGTAATGGCTAGCCGGCCACTATTTCTAGGGAATACCCTTCTGCAACAAAGTTGAAAGAAAGCAAGACAGAGTGTTTCCAGAAGATTTTTTCCTCTTTGCGCTTCCCTATCATGAAGGTGATCAAGAGATCGAGCAAATATCGATTTCAAATCATCAGTCATTGCAAATTTATTGCATGATAACCTCAGAAACGATGGAACAACAGCTTAATAAATGAAACAAAAGATAAACAATACCTCCTCCCTATCACGGAGTTACGCTCAAGGGAAGGGGTAGATTTGCTCATGAATCATTGAACATCACAACAATAGTATGCGATGATTCAAGACGCAATGGATTCAGTATAACATTGACTGAACTAACCAAATTTTATTATCTTTTACCTTTTCTACTCCAATTTTATTAGCCTTTTTAACTTTACTTTCATTTTTCTTATATTTTCTCATTTTTGTTCAAAGGTGATGATTACGTCTACTACGTCCAAAGCAATAAAGAATAGCAAGCTTGACTTAACCCAAGAAATGAGCTTTTCAAGCCCTTTTCTACGGGGAAAACTACAAAGGAAGAATCAAACTCATTTACAAGCAATAATGGATTAGGAGTCAAACTTGAAATGAGCGATAATGACTCAAATCCAAAAACTTGAAAATAAGCTATAATGACTCTTTCCTTTGTGATTTCCAAGGGTTTCTAATTAGAAAAAGTTAGTCCCTTAGAAGTAATTCACCGGGTGATAAAAGGATGTATCAAATAAGAGATCATGCTTAGCATAAGAGAGATGTAATGCCCTACTAATGAACCTCCAAAGAGATTAAACCATTTAGCATGAGAGGTTCTTACTTATGCCTTGAGCGGTAATCTTTTTGTTGATATAACTCTTAATCAAAAGAAATAAAGAAATGAGGGAGATTGCAGAATGCTAATGAAAAGGTGGATGATTATTAATGACATAAGTATATATATATATATATATATATATTGAAAGCTATAAAACATTGAAAGAAAAGACTATCAACTCAAATGGATTGGAAGCTAAGACATATACACCAAATCCATGAGGACTTATAACAACACAACTATAATATTCAAAGAATAAATTAAATAAAACACTTAAAACAACCCCTAAACTTCAAAAAACAGTGGCTAAAACCAAAATAAAACAAAGAAGAAAGGCAAAGCTACAAGCTATGGAACAAGGCCTAAGGAAGGTGGCTAACCCCTCCTCTTTTTTGTGACTTTTAAATCACATTTTGAAGCTTAAAATAACTCTGAAATCAGTATGAAAAGGTAGAGAAAGAGAGAGAGAAATATGGTAAAAGAACTCAAAGTATACCTCTTGAAAGAGAGGAAAAGCTCCTTAGTTCGCAAACCAATACCCTCAAGGAGCTGAAGTTAGATTTAAGGACCTCAGCAAAAGTTCAAGTTAAGCTTAGAAGGTGTATGTATGGTGCATGTATATTGCAAAGAGAGGAGAGAGGTGTGTTGAACAAGCTTATTAACTCTTAGAAATTTTTCCAACCCAAACCCTTAGGGGAGGCCTTGTATTTATAGAAAAATAGGTTCTCAAGTCGGAAATATAGCAAAGGGACAGCTGGTGTAAGGCATGCACATGGGGACAACGGCTACTATAAAATATCTACTGTCGCTGAACATGGCCAGCCAACTATGATGGTATATAACTGGCCCACTGAAAATGGCTTGCTCCGACCATCTGCTGGTGTAGACGTCCCGAACGCTCCCGGGAGGGCGGAGCTCCCGTTCTGTTCATTTGGGGTTACTACAGCTCAGGACTCTCAAATTTGTCACGGTTCTAAGTCTGAACCAAAGAGTCCAAATCCGGCAAATCATTTTGAGAAAACAGATTTTTGAAAGAAGTGCCAAACAAGGACTGCTTTGCCAGATACAGAGTCGCCACCTAAATGTTTTTTAATGGGAAATTTAGGAAAACCCTGACTCGGTGCCAAAGGCCACGTGTCCGTCATCACCAAAGTTGCCTCGGCTCGGGAACTGGGTACGATTGGGGAAGGTCACTTTGTGAGCACCCCCGCTCGCCCGATCAAAGATCGACCTCTACTAACCATGATATTTATTTTTGAAAACATTGTGCGTTCTTATTCCGGTTATTAGCCTAGGTTACTATGTGATGCGCACAGCATACAAGTATAGACTGAGTCGCCTGAATTGGAACGAAACATTTCATGTTTGTTTGTTTGAAAATGGTTTGATGGTGCTACCCGCAGGTAGGCTAAGACGTGAATTTGCCACCCTCAGGTGGGCTTAGTAAAGATGGTTTTGCCACTATCTAGTGGCTTAAAACAAACATTTGATGAATTGTTCCAATCCAAATAACCCAACCTTCACCCACAGGTATTTCAGGCAGTTATATCACATAAGCATATAGCCTCATGGTAAGCATGCTATTCATGGCAGTTACTCACACACATGCAAGGATGTAAAGCATAAAAACTCACCGAGTACTCCAAGCCAAAACAGAAATTACATTAGAAAATCACGCATGATCCTAAGTATACAGAAATGCCTAATGCAACACATGCAAAAATGCAAACTAAAGCAGGCTCGGCTATTCTAAACATGGCATATGGAATGCTACAGCTAACATGTATTCAATTTGGAATTGAAACTACAATGCAGTTAGTATGATGCGCCGAGCTCGGTGCATGCAAAACAGATGAATGATGCAAACTTGCTGTCATACTGTATGCTAATTGAAACAATGCCCTAATCTAACCATCATAAGCGGATAAATAAAAGGGAGAAAGACGTGGGGTTGGAAGACATACAACACACACACGCACACTTATTACAGTTGTGCCCTCGCGCAGAGGGTCCGAATAAATATACAGTCCCGAATAAAAAGAATATTACAGTCCAAATATTACAGTCCAAATAATGTACAAATTTCTAATTTAATTTACTAATTAACTAATAAAGCTGTAAAACTGCCGTGCAAGCCAGGGACCACCTTGCTTCTGATGAATGACGTATTTTTAGGCTGCCTTGCGCGGAAATCCATGACGATGCCCCAATTAGCCTCTGTTCACACCTGTTCTTGAAATGCGTGCCAAACTCTGAAAATTGCTGATTCTTCATTTTGCTGCAACAGAGAGCAGGAAAGGGGCATAGCAATGTATTTTCACAGATGTATGCATGCCTCGATCCTCGTGCCACCAATCACGCATATCGATGCATGATGGCCGAGGAATCGAAATGTGCAACTCAATATGGAATGAATGCACGTACAAACACAACAAAACCTAACTCCATCATGG
>NW_021025528.1:1079323-1165733 GCF_004153795.1 Camellia sinensis
ATAATCCGGAGTGTCGGTGACTGGGGAATTGAGACACATTCCGTCACTCGGAGTATGAAATGTACCTCGTTTCCCGTGCCCGGGCTAACCCCTATCCCGAACATGATGCAATATGCATGATATGCATGAAATGCAACTAAGATACAATCCTAATATACACAATGTCATGGAATGGCATACACGCTACACGAGGTAATATACAATCAGGCATACACAATGCTATGGATGAAATGGCATACGCAATGCAATAATGGGCTTACACCAACATGAGAGAGCCACAGCCACACTCACATAGGAGGCCATCAGATGAAAACAAGACAACTCAAAATGCGTGCACGCGTGTACGCAAACCGAGGACCGACCCTCAAGCACCGAAATGCCACTCTAATGAGACATGGCAAAGACATGGAATATGACATGCAAATATGCAAAAATCAGTAGCAAAATAAAGGGGAAAACAGCCCCGAAACAAGGCGAAATGACACCCGATGCATGGAATTTCTCCCGAAATGCAAAACAGGGTACATGAAATGGCTTACAGCTATACAAAGCATGCATAATTTGAACATGAGATGAAAAGACAGAGTAAGGCAGCCCTCAGACAAGTATGTTTACAGTTCAAAGCATGGCCAAACAGTAAGCACAAATATGGCAAAACTAGCATGCAAAAATGGCCCTAAATATGAGATAATGAAGCAACTCACAGCTGCTGACCCCAAACAGATTAGGGGCCTTCTACGGTATTGAAGAGGGGCCAAAAATATGATCTTTTACAGTTTATGGAAAATCACAAAAACCAGCACAAGTATAGCTAAACTCTCATGCAAGAAATGGACCAAAAGATGGCCAAAGCACAAAGTATACAAAACATCCATCAAACAGCCAAAGACCCTTAATGAAACATGAATAATGGGCCAAAATGAGACTATTTTCAGTGCTGTAAAATGACCAAAAACCGAAGCACAATAGGCTGCCAAAACATGCAAGAAAAGGGGACCAAAGAGGGATATAACATGAAGTGGCATATGGAGGTCCCAAAACATGAAAGGTCCTTAATGAAACATGAACACCAAAAACCGAAGCACAATAGGCTGCCAAAACATGCAAGAAAAGGGGACCAAAGAGGGATATAACATGAAGTGGCATATGGAGGTCCCAAACCATGAAAGGCCCTTAATGATACATGAAGAATGGGCCAAAATAAGACTATTTTCAGTGCTGTAAAAAGACCAAAAATAGAAGCATAATAGGCTGCCAAGTCATGCAAAAATAGGGCCAAAAGAGAGACATAATGGCAAGTAATAAATGGAGACCTCAAACAGCAATGAGCCCTTAAAAAATGTTGAAGAAGGGCTCAAAATAAGTAATTTTTCAGTTCATGACAGTGCTCAAAATAGATTATACACAGGTCAAAAATACTATGCAAGATAACGGTATTTAAGAAGGATAATGAAGCAAGTGCATCAAGGGGGCCTCAAACAGTGAGAGGCCCTTAAGAAAAAGTGAAAAAGAGCTCAAAAGAAGGCCACTTTCAGTTAGGGCCGAAGCTCAAAACAGCAAGCATGTATGGCTAAGAAATGTTGCAAAAATAAGCTCAAAAAGGGGGAAATGGTACTCACCCTTGAAGACAAGTCTTTTGTTGCTTCTTGGCTTGAGAAGTGGTGCCTCTTAGCTGCTGGAAAGCTTCCCAAGTTGCTGGAAATGGAGTGGTGGTGGTGGTGCTTGGTGGTGATGAAGAAATGAGGTGTAGGACTTGGATGTTTTGAGAAAATGAGAGAGATAGAGGGAGATTTGGATGCAAGACTTGAAGGGAATTTTTTCTAACCCTTAATACAAGAGATGGCAGCTGGTTATATGGACCAAGGAGAGGGGGAGCATGGAGGGAAAGGGTAGGGGAAAAGGACCAAGTCCTTTCCCCAAAAGGTGTCCCCCGGATGTAGATATTTCTGGGGGACAACAGCTATACAGTTGTAAAGTGCACATTGTGAGGATTAAGGCCGGCCAACTTTCAAAGCTGTAGGTGGCCGGCCGGCCACCTCCCCTAGCCGGCCGGCTAGGGGTGAAAAAGGTCAAGTTGATTTTCTGGCCGGCCACCACAAAAAGGTGTCCTCCCAGGTCCCCTCATCACAACCCTGTGGTTCGAATTTGGAAACTGTAAAACAGGAGAGAGAATAGGCCAATTTTAGGAGGGGGTCAAAAGGGTCAGGTGGAATTACTGGCCGGACACCAAATTTTAGGGTCCTCCCATGTGTGTACATCACAAATATGTGGTTAAAAGTTCAAGAAAATGGTCCAGGGGTGTTCAACATTGGCTCGAAAGTGAGAAAAACGGGCGTCGGAGGGCGCCAGAGGAATATAACTTGGTTGCTGAAACAATTGCTGGCCTCCCACCATTCTACGGCCTTCCTGGTGATGAAACAGAGGTACCTGCCAAAAATGAACGAAAATCGATGCAAAACGAATGCTCGGGGGCCAAAACGCGCAGTTCGAGGCCCCAAAAACTGCCTGTTAAGCACCGAAAGTGGTATTCGACCACGAAGTGGGTCTCTCAGACCTCAGTGTCCCTCAAAAGGGAGTAAAAAGGATGTGTACCAAAAACCGGAGTGATAGGAGATGGTTAAGCGGTCCCGAACCGAGGCACACGGCCTGACGGCTCTGAAAACCGAGAACCGGGCTCCGAAATGGGCAAAATGGCCTACGGCCATAAAATATAGCCCACGGCCATTGAGAGATGGTCTACGGGACCTCTCCTTCCCCCAGGAAAAGAAACAGAGAAAACCGAGTTTGGTTCGCAAACCGAGGCAAGGCACAAAAGAAGGTTCGGAAGTCCGAAGGCAGGGCTCGCGGCCGCGACTCTGAAACTTCTGAACGAGCACGATATGCGGCATCACCAAGCGCTCAATTGGTGACGTCTGAGTCTTAAGGTCGGTCAAAAATGGGGTGTCTACAGCTGGCCAACTGTTCTTTGAGTGGTTAGGCTAGGAAAAAAATAAGGTTTTGGTTCAAAAAGGGGGTATAAGGTTTTCGTTTTAAAGTTTGACACCGAGGCCTTTTGCTGAAGAAAATCATACGTTTGCACATCGTAACAATTCATCATTGAGTGTTCAGAGTGTGGCGCCCAAGTCTTAAGGGCAGTCAAAATGGGATGTCTACAGTTGCCCCTTTTTGACAGAGCTCGAAGTCATGAAATGACGTGAGTGAATGTTAAAGCCCAAAGACGACCCATTTGACAAGGCCGTAAAACTTGAGCAAACAAACAAAATGTAAATATAATTGGTTGAACTCAAAAGTTGCCTACATATCCTTTTGCAAGGAATCAAACTAGGGTAATTCAAGGACAAGATGCAAATGATATGCTCAAGACTACACTTGAAAACTGAACTTACACGCTTCACGAAGCCGACTATTTCAGAAATCCATGATCATGCAAGATAATGCAATGAGTAATAAATATAACAAGATGACGGCACATGAATGAAACAACCCTCAAGCTTAAATCAAAATAAATCTAACTGTATCTTACACGGAAAAAAGTAAGCAAACAGTAATTCCAAACACGTTTCACGTGAAAGAAGGATGAGAGATACAAGCCAAACTACATCTCATGTAGAAAGGGTGTGAGAAAATGCAAGTCAAACTATGTCTCACATAGAGAGGGTGAGAGATGCAAGCCAAACTATGTCTCACGTAGAGAGGATGAAAGATGCAAGCCAAACTACATCTCACGTAGAAAGGGGGGGGTGAGAAATGCAATCCTAACTACGTCTCACATAGAGAGGATTAAAGATGCAAGCCAAACTACGTCTCATGTAGAGAGGTATGAAAAAGTGAAAACCAAACTACTTCTCATGTAGAGAGGGATGAAAAGGGGCAAACAAAACTGCGCCTCACGTAGAAAGGGATGAAAAGGTGCAAACTAAACTACATCTCACGTAGAGAGGAATGAAAAGGTACAAACCAAACTACGTCTCACGTAGAAAGGGATGAAAAGGTGCAAATCAAACTACATCTCATGTAGAGAAGGATGAAAAGGCTTAAAGCATGCAACCAACCAAATCCACCATCAGGAGATAAGGATATACACAATAAGATGAATAGACACGATGCCCATGAATGCAACATAATTACTGCAGTTGATGCGAAATACGATGCGATGCATGTTCCATGCAACATAATTTGAAAAGATAAATAGAAAGCGGTTTGGTTTTGAAAACACCTCATGGGGGAAGTGGCAATGAACAACCCTATTCTGCCCGAGATCTTCCTCTTCTTTTCTTATTTTTCAAACTTATACCTTTAACTCACAGTTAGAAGTTCTCACATGCTGAAATCTGCTTAAACTCGAGGTCAAGGCATATTCACACTTCGGAGAAATGGCGAGACCTAGAACGGTCCATCCAGAATGACACTTCGGAATTTTTTGTAACTGAAACAAACTCAAACGCTTCAATTTTCCATTTTTCAAATGAATACAAGATCAACCATGCCCAAAATACGTAACTTTCTAGGAAAATAACTTAGAATACACTGAAGTAGTTGGCTGGCCAAAAGAGGAGCCAGTTGTATGATAGTTTGGCCGACCGACTGAATGTGCTGAAGTCGGGGGCAAATTCAGGTCTTCGCACCTAAGGCTCTTTAAAAACATGTTGTAAGCCCTTATTTCACACACACCATCCAAAATCCTTCTCCCTCTCTCTCTAGGCTCTCCCTCTCTCTCTCTCTCTCTAGATTTTCACTCCATTCACATTACCCAACGATTCACGTGACTTTTTTCCTTGAAACCCTTCTGACCCTTTTCACTTTGAACTGATTAGATTTTGATTTGGTCGAGTTTTTTAGGTTTCTCATTGTTTTTGGCTCATTCTCACGAGTTTTTCTTGGTTTTCTGTACTCACTCTCGAGCTTTTACTTTTTGCCTCTCTTTCTCTCTCTTCTAAGGTTTGGACCACCCACTACATTCTGCATGGCTGATGATATTCTACATGATAGTGCCCCTTCCGAGGTGCCTATTCCTCCACCTGCCGTGGGGGTAGAGGAGCCGATGATAGAGGAGGCCGATGGGACGACAGAGGACATTGCCGCCAACATTGTTGCAGAGGAGATCTTCTCTCTAGAGCCTGAGCCCATGCTACCACCACTGAGGGTGAGGCCATTTCATGTAGCCACTTACCATCTGTATACACACGCGATGGTCCCTAGCGGCATGTTGCGGTTTGAGGATTTTTCCTGGGGCATGCTTGAGGATTTTCTCCTGCGAAAGTGCACCTCGCACCTCTCCCATGATGCCTTTAAGGTATGAACACTTGCTCCTTTATATACACTTTGTTTTCTTTGACATTCATTACAAACTTTCATCTGTCATGTAAGTAACAAATTATTCTTTCAACACAGAGTGATGCTCTTGCTTGGAGAGGCTGTGGGGTAGTGACAACGAGGGACTACTACCAGGAGCTCCTCACTCGAGTCTGAGAGTTAGTTAATGAGGCAGGCTTTGGCCTATTCTGCTCCAGGTTTTCACGGTTGCAAGTGAGCTAGCCCTTGCACAACGCCCTAGTGGAGAGGTGGTAGGGCACCACCAACTCCTTCTACTTCTCCACTACTGGGGAGATGAAGATGACCCCCTATGACTTCTCCATGATCATAGGGTTACGAGTTGGGGGTGATCCGATCCCTTTCGATCTTGACATGGGCCAGTGGCAGCCTATCTAGGTCCATCTTCTTGGCACGTGCCCTCTCTTGGATAGGCCATCCATGGTCGTTACAGCTGGTTCTACAACCACTTCCATGGGAGCAATTCAGAGACTCAAGAGTAGATTGAGCAGTACACCTGGGGTTTCCTGATCTACATTCTCGGCACCACCTTGTTCACGAACAGGTGGAACACTATAGGTCTATATCTTTTGAGTGCCCTGGTGGTCCTACCACGTGTCTGCAACTATGACTGGCGTGGTGCTGGCCTCTCCACCCTGTATAGATATATGAGCTCCGGTTCCCGCAAGAATGCAAACATGGTCGGAGGCTACTGGAGAGCCTAGGAGGTACATCCTGCACTTTCACTTCAATTTCTATTTGTGATTTATGCTTTCTGCTTTGCATTTTCTACCTGTATTTTTATTTCTGCCTATTGACTCACAAACTGATCTTTTCTTGCAGCTCTGGGTATATGCCTACTTTCCCATTCTTGCTCCGGTCCCGAGAGATGAGGGGGAGACATCTGTGCCTCAATCGAGGCGATATGATGGCAGGTGCTACCCTCGGTGCTGCAGTGTCACCACTTTTGCCTACTACTGTCGATTCTTTGATACAGTGGCAGTAGGTGAGGTAATCTAAAACCCATACCTATTCCATTCCATCTATATTGCTTCTATTTCATAATCTGACAACTGATACAACTGACAACAATTGATAACTGTGAATTCTCTGTTTCTAGGTTACGTGGCAGCCATGGGTGGTCATACCAGCCAGGACGAGAGACGAGTATGCAGTGTCCTGGGATACCTCCAAGTTGCGGATCTTGCTGGAGGGTCCTTTCTATCGGACCTGGTATCTAGGGAGAGGTTCGTGTGCCAAACCCTGGCCCTACCAGACCCTGTTAATCCTGCTCTACCCTTTGCATCCAAGAGCATCGCAGATAGTTTACCAATCAAGGATATTGTGCAGTTCATGGCAGGAAAGGATGTTAATCTTTTCCATGGAGTTGGGGACTACACTGATTTCATCCGGACCCACCTCATGCCACCTCTGGCCAGAGCTCGCGCGGAAGGCGCTGCAGGTACACCTGCTGCTAGAGGTACCGCTTGTGCGGCTGAGCCTCATGTTACAGGGACTCCTCACACCGCTCATGTAGCCGGTCTGCCTATGATCCCAACTACGATCACATATTGGCGGCCGAATAGGATGACCTACCAAATTTCGATTGAGTATCCGAAGGAGGAGCACGAGTGCGTTAGGGATCCCAACGTGCAGCAAATACACACTTTGTCTTGCAATTTGTATTTCATATTGCCTTTTATGTATACTGATGTTTGAACTTATTTACAGGTACCAGTGGGTTACGTGGATGGCCTCCTTCAGTTGGTTGGCTCCTTGATCCACATAGTGTAAAGGAGAGAGGCATTACTTGCCTACCATGGTCATCAGGTATCTCGCTTTTCTCATCTAACATGCACTGGTTTCCTTTGATTATATTTATACTGTTTTTGCACCAAACTATACTGATGCTTTGTTTCTTACAAACTCTTTTCAGCCTCCACCTGTACTAGCGGCACCTATGGCATCCCTTTCTACTACTGGAAGGGAAGACAGACGAGCTCCTGTGCATGGCAGGTGTGAGGGCAGAGATAGAGGCAAGGGTAGAGATGCCCAAAGTAGGAGCTGGAGTCAGAGCGAAAACAACAAGTCACGAGTGTAAGGGTCTTCTTCATCCGTTGAGAGGACCTTTACTGGCCAGAACACAGCTACCAGAGACACTGAGGAGGTCGTGAGTGAGCACTCAGAGTCTGAGGATGGAGACAATGATTTTGGCTCGAAGTCACAGTCTTCCGGAGATAGCGGTGCTAACGGCGACAGTGATCCTGAGTCTCATTCTCGAAAGAGGACGAAAAGGGCTTCCCAACGCACTTGACCTAACGGATGCTGATTTTGGATTTCTCTTTTTCCTTTCTATTGCTTTGTAGTACAGAAAAAGTATAGCTTCAGATAGGTTCTTTACTTTTTGTTTTTGAAAACTTGTATTTTCTCTTTTGTAAAAACTATGATCGGGGTCAAACCCTACAATTTTATAAAAGAAGGAACTTTTTCTTTGCACAACATCTCAAGAGTGGCGCAACACTTGCATAAAAAAAAGAAAAAGAAAAAAAAAGATTGTATTTGAAATTGAAATTGAGTATGATCACACTTGAATGAGATCGTTACCAGATATTGAGCCTACAACTGACCAAAATGCAAAATACAACTCAACAAAAGAAAAACGAAGCAAAAATAACTTAAACATAACTATTTAAATTTTCCCGAAACAAAAGACTCAAAACAAAACTCCAAAAACAAAGAGGGCAGACATAACACTGCTGCCAAGCTGGTTAGTTGTCTCACTTGGCCGGCCGGCCAATGAAATATACGGTCGACTAAAGGAGAGGCCAGCCGGCCAAGAACTGTGGCTGGACAGCTAGCAACAGCTGTCAGCCAACCACACACCCTTATTCCCTATAAAGGTCTTCTCTTCCTGTTTCTTTGACAGAACCTCATCTTTTTTGCTAGTTTTCTCTGAGAATGGAGGTTTTTCTTGTTGAGAGGCTTAAGGATCGGACGGCCACTTTGGATGGCATGGAAAAGGTAAATTTTTGCAGTTTTGGCATAAACGCTCTTTTTCCGTTGAATCGCACTTCACTTTGTTTTCTATTTCTCCATACCGTTACCCGCTATTGGGACCCAGTTACTCATGTGTTTCTCTTCAGATCACAAGAGATGTGTCCCACTCTTGAAGAGTTTCAAGCGTCAATGGAGTTCCAACACAACGAAGAAATTATGCCTCAATCACTTTTTGGCCATGCACGGGCTCTTGGACGGATGTATGGCCTCTCTTTCAGCAAGGCTAAATCTTTGGCGCATGGTGGAGAAGTGGACATTCTTGGCTTGATTCACCATTTTGCTGACATCGGAGAAAGATGCAACCTTTTTTGGCGAGGTTACTGCCAACATGCTCTCTGCATATGCCTGCTCGCCCAGTATCTTCTTGCCCTTAGTGGCAATGGGATCAACATCCAACTGATTCAGGCGGCCCAATGCCTCAAGGAGGGCCAAAGCTATATAGGCTTGTCACTGGACGAGCCCATAATGGGTTTGGATGTTTTCCATAGGTGAGAGACTTCTCGATTTGCGGGGAGTCCACTGCTTCTCTAGGTATTGTTTCCCACCTTTTCTTATTTATGATTTCTCACATCACTTTGGCACTCACTCTTTATTTATCTCAAAGCCCTTTTCTTACTTTTTTCCTCTCAACGTACATCTCTCTATTCTTTAATCTCTCTTCTTTTTATCCATTCTCAGGTGTGGTTGATGGATAAGCTAAAGATTGTGGACCCTTGCCCCGAGTATTTAGCTTGATCCTACTTTTTTCGCTCGCGGCTAGTGGATTTTCCCACAGAGGGACTGTGGTGCGATTGGATGTGTAGTAGATCTGTGACTAACATCGCTTGGCGTTGCCCCTAGCTTAATTTGACTGAGATGAGCTACAGTATGTCTCACCAGCCGGGTGTCCAGTTGATTGGCCTCACACACTGCATTTTCTACTTCCCATGCTGGTTTAGACGCCAGTTTGGGCATGATCAGACTCGTCCAGATAAGGGGGTGGAATACCTTTCTCTATTTCTAGTTCATGCTTCGCACTTGGCCCGATACCTCGCTTCTTGGAGGATAAGAGAGCTTGTGGCCCCTGCCGCTGGCTTCAGTTATGCCCTTTTTGGCGAGTGCTTGGCTTGGCTCGAGGATGAGACACAGGTTGGGCCATCATTGGCTATAAAGACTTTTGAGATTGTGGGCTAGAGGCAGAGGACTCCTTGCCACGACCCGAATCTGCCCCTAAAAGTTTAGGCCATGACTGGCCTGTACCTAGGCCTCAAAGACAAAATTTCAAAATATTTAAATGACATCTGGGCGTAAAGCGGAAGCAAATCCAATAGTAATGTCCATTGAGCTTGTGCATACATGATAATTGAAATAGTTAAAATAATGTAAACACACTAATATACATATATATATATATATTTCACACACATATACATAAAACTTAAGTAAATACAAAATTCTAACAATACAAGGTTAAAGCCTCAACACAGAGGCGCATCTTAGGTGGCTTTACTTAGCAGGTTCGCAAAAGAACTCCTGAGGTTGACCTAAGGATGGTCTCTGGATTGATCACCTACATACAAATAAAATACGGAGTGAGCGAAACTCAATGAGTAATAATAAAGTGAAGTGAATCAAGTAAATAGTCTAGATTCAAAATAAGCATAACACCATACTCTTCCATATTTGCATCAATCACAGCATTATTCATAATTGTATTTACAAAACGGCCTCAGGCCCACCATATAACAAAACGGCCTCGGGCCCACATGTATCAAAACGGCCTCGAGCCCCATCGAATATCAAAATGACCTCGGGCCCAATTATATATCAAAACGGTCTCGGGCCCAATCAATAATCAAAACAACCTTGGGCCCAATTATATATCAAAACGGCCTCAGGCCCAATCAAATATCAAAACAGGCTCGGGCCCAATCGTAATGCAAAATGGGCTCAGGCCCAATCGTAATAGACAATGACCTCGGGCCCAATCATAATACAAAACAGCCTCAGGCCCATCATTATTAATAGAACAAACGACCTTAGGTCCATGTCAATGCCATTGTTTAATCATCTCCATCAAAACATAATTCACATAATGTACACCATTACAATAAACACAATTCGTATCCGGGAAAAATATATGAATCCTAGCTTCACTCATCCCAAATATGTTATTCACAATCATAATATGTAAACCATAGCATAATGATTCCAACATGCCAAGTGCAATCAAGGTATAATAACTCATCAGCAGAAATACAGGAATAAACATAGCATTACACTATTATTACTCATAACGATGGGCTTCTGGTGGCAGTGGGACGATGCCCTCGTTTTGACCTACAAACACAATGCACAAAGCATAATATGAGAATATAACCGATCACTTACTTGTTCTCTTTGATCAATTAGTTATGTTGGTTCTAAACTCATAGGTCTTCAATGAATCATAATTCATGTCAAGGAAGATAGAAAAGAAATGAAAGGAGATTGGGTTAGATGAGAAAATGGCATGAAATGGTTGGACAGAAAATGAACAACCTTCACTAATTTGAGCATATCTATTTGTGTACTTAGAATTTGGAAGTCAGACCACCACCATTGGAAACTAGACTTCCGGGGCTTGAATTTAGGAGCAAGAATCACTTAAACGAAGTCCGGATGCAAGAGACATGCTTATTTGAAGTTGGCTGAAACAGAGTTGTCCCGCACCTACGGGAATTGAGCCGCACGTGCGGGACAATGTGCTTTTATTTCAGAATCATTTTTGGGTGCTGGAATAGACTACCGCACATGCAGGATGCCCCACCGCACGTGCGGTTCTGGGCAAATTCTGCTGTCCAAAAATGTTTGTTCGCTCTAACACTTGTTCTTTCCATTTCAAAGCTTGGTTTCAACTCTAATCACCCAAAAACATGTAAAATTACCCCACAACATGATAAAATGACATCATTCAAGTGTAATTCCCTTTCAAACAAATCAATATTTGCCTCAAGTTCAAGATCAATGCATTATCTTTCATAATCTTTAAAGTTCTCAAAACACAGCCCACAAACACACTTGATTCTTGCATAATCTTGTTCTATGGACAATCTAGAGTTCATTTCATATGGTATTCATAAGGTTGAGCTCCAATCATAAACAAAATCATAGGACCCAAGTTCTAATTTCTTAAATTGAGCTCAATTAAATACATACATAAAACCCTAAGCCAAATGGGTTTCAAATCTTCCAATATCATTATGATTTCATAAAATTGATGCATTAAACATAAGGATTCAAGATAGACTTCCATACCTTAGTTCAATCTTTGCCTTTCTCTTAGCTCTCTTCAATTTCCCAAGCTTCCATGGTTGATCTTCTTCCTCTCACTTCAATCTCTTTAATTTATCTTCAAACCCCCATGAATATTGAGCTCTCTCTCTCTCTTAGAGAAGCTTTGTCTCTCCTCTCTCTCTCTCTCTCTCACGGTTCTCTCTATGTCCCTCTCCCTTAGATATTTTTGGACTCCAATTGATGAGTTCAACAACTCATATCACATATATATATAAAAGCTTATCACAAGTAGGGAGAGCCAAACGCGCCCTTATGAAATCAAATTCCAATTAAACTTCCCGGATGACTCTAAAATTTATGCTGATCATAACTATGTACTCCGTTCTGGTTTTTGAAGCCTCTAAGGCCTTCAATTTGCAATGCAAAGTTAACCACCCAAACACACCTTAACGAATCGGACGAAATAAATTTCTAATTAATTTTCTCAAATAGCTCTAAAAATTCTCATTAACATATCTATGTACTCAATTTCAATTTTTGAACCCATAAAGGTCGTCAAATTCAGCTTTAAAGTCGTAACTTAACAGATAGTTCTTCAATTCGAACATATATCATTAAATTAGAGTACATTAACCCACAATTAGTTAACGATAATTTCTTATACGCATTTTGGGGTCGTTACACTACTACCTAACTCATCTGTGCCCCTAGTTTATTGTTTTGACTTTTCTTTTCAAGTTTTTATGACATAAAAGCAACTTTGATTTAACTTGAAAGTTGAAGTGTGTACTTGTGTTGAAATCATGTAAATAAAGTTGTGGATGCTGAAAATGTTTCTTCTTGGTCCAAAGAATGGTCTGTTTTGCAACAAGTAAAATTTTGAGAAAATCAGCTTCATTAAAACTTTCCAAAACAAATTTTCGCAAACGGTCACTACCTGACACGCATGGTATCAATTCTTCATACGCATAGCCCTGAATCAAAAACATCACAACCGCCTACAGAAATTCACCTTTACTATCTGGTACTGCCCCTTGCAATTGACCTTTCTGCTAAGTGGAGGCAAAACAACCAAGCCAATAGATGATGAGATGGACCGATCAAACATGGACACGGTAGTTGAGTTGACAATGGTTAGAGTCGAATTTCGAGATGAAGTTGCCTACGTATCCCAAATATGGGAATCAGGCCTTACGTAGTTCACGGTTAAGGCTCACTCAAGCGTTAACTCTTTCCTTTTGCGCTCTAACTTTTGCCAAAGCCGCCATTTCGGGTTTTCAACCTTGTGAGCTCTATTTTTCTTTATTTCCAAATTTTTTTTTATGCTCTAACTTTTGCCTAGGTCGCCTTTTTGGGTTTTCGCCCTAGCGAGCCTCTCAAGAATAGTATTTCTTCAACTTGTCCATATTGATTGGCTGCGAGAACTCCAAGCCATCTAAATCCATAAGGACGATTGCTCCTTCTGACCAGATAGAGTTGATGATGTAGGGACCAATCTAGTTGGGTCAGAACTTGCCCCCAGGGTCGTGGATTAGAGTTCGGTTGTCCTTGAGCACCACATCTTCTTCTTTGAGGTTTGGGGATTGACTTTCTTGTTGAAGGCCCTGGCGATTCTGCACTGATATCCCTAGATGTGATACAACGCCTTCAACCTCCTTTCGTCAAACAACATCAATTCTTTGAATATGTTCTGCTACCAATTTGCATCTGCTATCTGACACTCGGCCATGATTCTCAGCAACGGTACTTCAATTTTGATTGGAAGAACAGCCTCCATCCCTTATACCAGAGAATAAGGGGTGGTCCCTGTAGATGTTTGAATTGACATTCTATATCCCCAGAGTGCAAAAGGCAGTTTATCTGGCCAGTCCTTGTAGGTTTCCCCCATCTTTCATAGAATGTTCTTCATATTCTTGTTTGCAGCTTCAGCGGCTCCGTTGGTCTATGGTCTGTATGTTGATGACTTATGAAAAGTCACATTGTATTTCTCAAGCAAATCTACCACCACTTTTTTGAAGTGTGAGCCATTGTCCGAGATGATCTCATTTGGCATCCTATACCTGCAGATGATGTTGTTCTTGATGAACTTGGCTACATGTGACGCCTTCAACACTGAGTATGACTGCGCATCCACCCACTTGGTAAAATAGTCGATCGTCACTAAAATGAACTCGTGTCCATTCGAGCCCTTTGGCAAGACTACTCCAATGATGTCAATTTCCCAAACTGAGAAAGGCCATGGTGAAGTCATATTATAGAGCTTCGACGGCAAGATATTCATGTGATTGGCATCACTACAACAAAAAAGGGTTTTTATGGTGCGCAATGCACGTCATAAAAACCCTTCTACGACATGCAGGCGCACGTCATATTATGACTAATCATGGAAGTCATTCACTTTCAACGACATGCTTCGTATGTCATTAAAAACTATTTAACAACAGATTTTGTGCGTCGTTGTTACTTTTTCTACGGCATGCTTTAGTACGCTGTTAAAAACTATTCAACGGTAGATTTTGTGCGTCGTCGTTACTTTTTCTACGACTACTTTTGCACGCCGTTAATCGGTGAGACAAACAACAATGCTAATTGTGCGCCGTAAAATATATAATACAACGACTTGCTCTGCTTGCCGTAGATAAGTAGAACATACAACGACGTACATGGAATGCTGTGGAATATTTCATATAATGACCTAATTTGCTTGTAGTAGAATGTGCTTTTTTTTTTTAATTCAGCACAGTCTATATTTGACATGTTTTGTACAATCTAATATTACAAACAAGCTTCACAAAATATTAATCAACCACCAAAATATTATTTCAACCACGAAAAATAAACTATATCTATAAATTATAAACATTCAAAAATTGTCAATATATACATCCCAAACATCCAAAAGGACTATCCTTAACTTCTAAATTATCCAAAAAGTTATAAACCATCCAAAACTGTAAATATATAAGTTTGTAACTATTACCTAAAACTATTCAAAAATTATAGAAATCTATTCATCAAAGTCCTCAAAAACTATCCATAGATGGTTTATAACTTTGGTATGCTTGTGCATCAACTTTCGATGGCAATGCTCCAAATCCAAGCCCTCTTACCCTACCACGCCGTTCTAGACCAAATGCATGAACAATTGCATCATCTTTGATAGACGTTGACCCTTATTCTGTAGAAGGCTTGTGAAACTCTTAAACCTTATTCTGCAATATATAACATTTATGATAAGGAACCCAACTCAGACAATGTAACAACAAAGGTAATACAAACATTGGTTCATGCAGAATAATCAACTCATTCTTCACAAAATGACTGAGAAGTTGACATCTAATTTAAAATATTCCGTTTCATTTCGAATGAACTATTTTTCTTTCAATTTCTATCCAAATTTCTTAATCATTGTTATCAATTGAACTAAATAGATCTAATATAAAAAAAAAATTACTGTCAAAATTGATTGAATTGAAATTATAGAGACCCAATTACCAGAGAGCAAGACCATAGATAAAAAAATAAATTAATATCTTTATGGGCCTTTATTAATTATCAGCTAGCCACAAAACAACCTAAGACTACCTAATCCAAACATCTATTCACCAGCACAGTATATCATCAAGCATCTGTTCAACATCTATACCAAAACAAAACAGCACAACAACAGCAGCCCAAACAAGGGATGATCAGAGATGATTGTAGGAATTTAGAGTTGAAGATAAAGAGTGTTCTGTAAAGCAGTTTAGGGAGAAAAGGTAGTTGAGACCACCATATTGATTTTCGAAGTGGTGAAGCAGCAGCATATCAGGAATATATGTACAGGAAATCTTAGAGAAAACAAAATGAAATTCTGGCACTCTTTCTTTTTGCTCACCTAAATCTTTTTTTATGTGATGGATCAAGTTTTACTAACAAATTAAAAAATAAAAAATAAACATAGGTCAAATTCACATAGATGGAAAACAATTGAGGGAATGTCAAAATGTAACAAATATCCTCTCCAAGAAACTACACTTTTGGCGACCAATGTTTTAGTCGCCAAAAGCATTGATTTTAGTCGCTGGCTTTGTCGCGGGTACATTGTCGGCGAACGTAGTGGCGACTAAAACAAATTTAGTCGCCAAAGGTCCAACACAAATGGCGACTAGTATGTTGGTAGGCAAAAGTATCGGGTATTGGCGACTAAAAGTGGCTTAGTCGCGGATGAGTGACATTTGCGACTAACATCTTAGTCGCCCAAAGGGTGCATCAATTCGTGTAACTAACATTTTCAGCTACTATATCTTTTGTCGCCAAAAAATCAAAAATCTACGGCAACCAAATTATTAGTCGCCAAAAGTGTTATTTTTAGCTACTAAATTTTTAATCGCGGAAAGGTTGATTATTCTTTAGCTACTACAGATTTTAGTCGCGTATGACATATTTAATTATGTTTTGGCGACTAAATATTTAGTCGCCAAAACTGTTTTCAATTTGTTTTGGCTACTAAATATTTAGTCGCCAAAAGTGTTTACTTTTTGCTACTAAACAATTTGTCGCCAAAACTTTTTTTCATTTTGTTTTGGCTACTATATGTTTAGTCGCCAAAATATTTTTTCTTTTTTTGGCTACCAATTGTTTTGTCACCAAAAATATCATTTTTTATTTTTGTTTTGATTTTTTCATTTTAATAAATTTGTTCACAACCTGTATGTATTCACCACAACCTGTAATAGGTATACAAACAAATCAATATATATTATCACCTATTCCGTAATGCATGTTTCACTTACAACCATTAAACAAAAAAGAACACCTTACAATGTAAACTTATATACAAACCAACTAATATATTCCAATTACGAATAATAACGTCATACATTCCAAATGTCCTACCAAAACAATGTCCTCTATACACAACATTTTTACTATACTATGCATTGTAATGACCATTTGGCATGGTACAAATTACCATGGTAATATGTACCACGACAAAAGATAATCTATATATATCACCAGGGAAATTAATACAAGTTCCAAAAATACTATGTACCCCGCCAAAAATTATATGTGCGATTCATCCAAATTCCACACAAAAAGTAGAGGACGACCAAAAACTTCCCAAAGTTGCAAAACTGTGAATTATCTTCCAGACAAAAAAATAGAAGATCCACATGTCAATGCCAAAAGCCATCTACACAACAAAAATTACACCCATTAGTTCCGTTGTAAACAAAAATTTTCAACAAAAAGTTACAACCATCTACAGAACACAAATTGCAAGAATGTCAATTGTAATTGAAATTGTATTTAGGGTTAGTTTGAATTTAGGAAGTATTTGTTAAAAAAATTTCACTATTGAAACTAGGACACATAAAATGAGATGGAGAGAAGATTATGAAATTTTTATTATCAGTTTACAACACTTCGCATTTCAGCTTTATCCATCATATGTGCACGCTCTTTCACACTCCAACCCCAACATGGTGCTCACTTGGTCTTACAGAAAATGTAAGATCTACATCTCCACAATGACAATATGGTTGAAAATGTGGAAAGGTATGTACTGTGTACAATATTGTATTAGAATACAACTTACTGCACTTGAAAACTCAATGCAAAGGTATGTACTGTGTAACATTTACGTTGGCTTATAGAACAAAGTCTACTTAAATGTGTTGGTTTTGTCAAAATCTTGGCAATCATGATCAAAAGTCACAAATAGGTTACAATTCTGATGGGTTCGGTTGAGTTGAAAGTTTATTCAACTTCAGTGTACAGTGTAAAGAAATTTCCCAAGTTAGGCATGAGCCCCAAGTCAAGTTTAGTCTAAAGTGTAAACATATATATATTTTTTTCATAAAACTAAATATATTGAGATGCTTAAAGAACATATATATTTATAAGTTGTAATATATAAGCTTTAATATATATTTATAAGCTTTATGGCGTTTGTCATGGCAACTCCCAACGTACGCGTGCTAATTATGTCTCATCTGACCCCACAAGTCCTATTTCACATGAAGAAGGTAGCCGTGGCATCCATAGAGTGCTTCGGGGGGTGCTTTGAATTTTCGGCCACAAAAGGCATTTTTCGACTAAGTTTGTGGCGTTTATCACGCCTACACCCAACGTAAGCGTGCTAATTACGTCCCGTCTGTCTACACAGGTCCTATTTGATATGAGTAAGCTACCCATGCCATCCATAGAGTGCTTCGGGGGCTGATTTTCATTTCAGGCCCCGAAAGGCCTTTTTCAGCTAAGTTCATGGCCTTTTTCACGCCAACTCCCAACGTACGCGTGCTGTTTTCGTCCCGTCTGTCCCCACAGGTCCTATTTGACAAAACGAAGCAACCCGTGCCATCTCGACCGTGGTTCGGGGGCTACTTTCAATTTTCGGCTCTCTAAGGCCCTTTTTGGCTAAGTTTATGGCATTTTTCACGCCAACTCCCAACGTACGCGTGCTAATTATGTTCCGTATGTCCACACAGATGCTATTTGATATGAGGAAGCTACCCGTGCCATCCTTACAGTGGTTCGGGGGCTGCTTTCAA
Source organism: Camellia sinensis (assembly GCF_004153795.1). Taxonomy (NCBI): domain Eukaryota; kingdom Viridiplantae; phylum Streptophyta; class Magnoliopsida; order Ericales; family Theaceae; genus Camellia; species Camellia sinensis. The sequence goes on from NW_021025528.1 coordinate 1,097,482, forward strand.
TGTTCAGCACAAAAAGGCCTTTTTCGGCAAAGTTTATGTCGTTTTTCACGCCAACTCCCAACCCACGCGTGCTAATTACGTCCTGTATGTCCCCACAGGTGCTATTTGACATGAGGAAGTTACCCGTGCCATCCCTACAGTGGTTCGGGGGCTGCTTTCAATTTTCGGCCCGAAAAGGCCTTTTTCAGCAAAGTTTATGGCGTTTTTCACACCAACTCCCAACGCACGCATGCTAATTACATCCCGTACGTCCCCACAGGTCCTATTTGACATGAGGAAGCTACCCGTGCCATCCCTACAGTGGTTCGGGGGCTGCTTTCAATTTTCGGCCCAAAAAGGCCTTTTTCGGCAAAGTTTATGGTGTTTTTCACGTCAACTACCAACGCACGCATGGTAATTACATCCTGTATGTCCCCACAGGTCCTATTTGAGATGAGAAACCAACCCGTGCCATCCAATTAGTGGTTCGGGGGCTGCTTCAAATTTTCGACCCTCAAAGGCCTTTTTTGGCAAAGTTTATGGCGTTTTTCATGCCCACTCCCAACGTACGCGTGCTAATTACGTTCTGTATGTCCCCACAGGTGCTATTTGACATGAGAAACCTGCCCGTACCATCCCTACAGTGGTTCGGGGGCTGCTTTCAATTTTCGGCCCAAAAAGGCCTTTTTGGGCAAAGTTTATGGCGTTTTTCATGCCAACTCCCAACGGACGCATGCTAATTACATCCCGTACGTCCCCACAGGTCCTATTTGACATGAGGAAGCTACCCGTGCCATCCCTACAGTGGTTCGGGGGCTATTTTCAATTTTCGGCCCAAAAAGGCCTTTTTCGACAAAGTTTATGGCGTTTTTCACGCCAACTCCCAACGCACGCGTGGTAATTACATCCCGTATGTGCCCACAGGTCCTATTTGACATGGGAAACCTATCCGTGCCATCCGTACAGTGGTCGGGGCTGCTTCCAATTTTCGGCCCTTGAAGGCCTTTTTCGGCTAAGTTGATGGCGTTTTTGGCGCTTTTCACGCCAACTCCCAACGTACGCGTGCTAATTACATCCTGTATGTCCCCACAGGTCCTATTTCACATGAGGAAGCTACCAGTGCCATCCCTACAGTGGTTCGGAGGCTGCGTTCAATTTTCAGCTCTCAAAGGCCTTTTTCGGCAAAGTTTATGGCGTTTTTCACGCCAACTCCCAATGCACGTGTGCTAAATACGTCCCGCATGTCCCCACAGGTGCTATTTGACATGAGGAAGCTACCCGTGCCATCCCTACAGCGGTTCGGGGGACTACTTTCAATTTTCGGCCCAAAAAGGCCTTTTTCGGCCCAAAAAGGCCTTTTTGGGCCCAAAAAGGCCTTTTTCGGCAAAGTTTATGGCGTTTTTCACGCCAACTCCCAACGCACGCATGCTAATTATGTCCCGTATGTCCCCACAGGTCCTATTTGACATGAGAAACCTACCCATGCCATCCCTACAGTGGTTCGGGGGCTGCTTCCAATTTTCGGCCCCTGAAGGCCTTTTTCGGCTAAGTTTATGGCGTTTTTCATGCCAACTCCCAACGTACGCGTTCTAATTCAGTCCCGTTTGTCCCCACAGGTGCTATTTGACATGAGGAAGCTACCCGTGCCATCCCTACAATGGTTCGGGGGCTACTTTCAATTTTTGGCCGAAAAAGGCCTTTTTTGGCAAAGTTTATGGCGTTTTTCACGCCAACTCCCAACGCACGCATGCTAATTACATCCCGTATGTTCCCACAGCTCCTATTTGACATGAGGAAGCCACCCGTACCATCCCTACAGTGGTTCAGGGGCTACTTTCAATTTTCTACCCAAAAAGGCCTTTTTGGGCAAAATTTATGGCGTTTTTCACTCCAACTCCCAACGCACGCATGCTAATTACATCCCGTATGTTCCCACAGCTCCTATTTGACACGAGGAAGCCACCCGTGCCATCCCTACAGTGGTTCGGGGGCTCCTTTCAATTTTCGACCCAAAAAGGCCTTTTTCAGCAAAATTTATGGCATTTTTCACGCCAACTCCCAACAGACGCGTGGTAATTACATCCCGTATTTCCCCACAGGCCCTATGTGACATTAGAAACCTAACCCTACCATCCGTACAGTGGTTCGGAGGCTGCTTCCAATTTTCGGCCCTTGAAGGCCTTTTTCGGCTAAGTTTATGGCGTTTTTCACGCTAACTCCCAACGTACGCATGCTAATTACATCCCGTATGTCCCCACCGGTTCTATTTGACATGAGGAAGCTACCTGTGCCATCCCTATAGTGGTTCGGAGGCTGCTTTCAATTTTTGGCCCAAAAAGCCTTTTTCGGCAAAGTTTATGGCGTTTTTCACGCCAACTCCCAACCCACGCGTGGTAATTATGTCCCGTATGCCCCCACAGGTGCTATTTGACATGAGGAAGCTACCCGTGCAATCCCCACAATGGTTCGGGGGCTGCTTTCAATTTTCGGCCCAAAAGGCCTTTTTCGGCAAAGTTTATGGTGTTTTTCACACCAACTACCAACGCACGCATGGTAATTACGTCCCGTATGTCCCCACAGGTCCTATTTGAGATGAGAAACCTACCCGTGCCATCCCAATAGTGGTTTGGGGGCTGTTTCAAATTTTCGGCCCTCAAAGGCCTTTTTCGGCAAAGTTTATGGCGTTTTTCACGCCCACTCCCAACGTACACGTGCTAATTACGTTCTGTATGTCCCCACAGGTGCTATTTGACATGAGGAACCTGCCCGTACCATCCCTACAGTGGTTCGGGGGCTGCTTTCAATTTTCGGCCCAAAAAGGCCTTTTTGGGCAAAGTTTATGGCATTTTTCACGCCAACTCCCAACGCACGCATGCTAATTACATCCCGTACGTCCCCACAGGTCCTATTTGACATGAGAAAGCTACCTGTGCCATCTCTACAGTGGTTCGGGGGCTACTTTCAATTTTCGGCCCAAAAAGGCCTTTTTCGGCAAAGTTTATGGCGTTTTTCACGCCAACTCCCAACGCACGCATGGTAATTACATCCCGTATGTCCCCATAGGTCCTCTTTGACATGAGAAACCTATCCGTGCCATCCGTACAGTGGTTCAGGGGCTGCTTCCAATTTTCGGCCCTTGAAGGCCTTTTTCGGCTAAGTTGATGGCGTTTTTCACGCCAACTCCCAACGTACGTGTGCTAATTACATCTCGTATGTCCCCACGGGTCCTATTTGACATGAAGAAGCTACCCGTGCCATCCCTATAGTTGTTCGGAGGCTGCTTTCAATTTTCGGCTCAAAAAGGCCTTTTTCGGCAAAATTTATGGCGTTTTTTTCCCCAATTCCCAACGCACGCGTGCTAATTACGTCCCGTATGTCCCCACAGGTGCTATTTGACATGACGAAGCTACCCGTGCCATCCCTGCAGTGGTTCAGGGGCTGCTTTCAATTTTTGGCCCAAAAAGGCCTTTTTCAGCAAAGTTTATGGCGTTTTTCACGCCAACTCCCAACGCACGCATGGTAATTACGTCCCGTATGTCCCCACAAGTCCTATTTGACATGAGAAACCTACCCGTGCCATCCCTATAGTGGTTCGGGGGCTGCTTCTAATTTTTGGCCCTCGAAGGCCTTTTTTGGCTAAGTTTATGGCGTTTTTCACGAGAACTCCCAACGTACGCGTGCTAATTACGTCCCGTATGTCCCCACAGGTCCTACTTGACATGAGGAAGCTACCCGTGCCATCCCTACAGTGGTTTGGGGGCTGCTTTCAATTTTTGGCCCTCAAAGGCCTTTTTCGGCTAAGTTTATGGCGTTTTTCACACCAACTCCCAACGTTTTGAAAGGCCAGCCCAAACATGTTTAAGCAAGCGGCCCGGACTAGACAATGAAGTCCACATAACGAGTGAAGCAAAGCCCATTAAGAAAAGAGGCGCTTTGAATCTCAATAGCCTTTTCAATTTAGACAAACGAAAGGCCGCTAAGACTACTGATTGACCCAACAATGAGGTAACTATGGCTGCAATGAGAGTTCTAATCAGTCCAGGCCCAACCAGAGGAACATCTTTATTTGAACCATTTTTAACATGCTGTAAAAAAAAAAAAAAAAACCTATTTTGAACTTTGCACAGAAAATATTATATATAAGCAAATTTTTTTACTTAATTTTTTTATCACTGGATATAAAAACATGAGTCTCATGTATGTTTATTATCGTGAATCCGTGCTACATTTATATGATAAAGAAAATAATATACAAGTTCACTTGTTAGACCTAGTGATATGTCAAAAAGATAATTGGTTGATAATTTTTAGCTCTAAGAATACCAATACTCAGTATGGTAATAAAATTTATTTGATGAGAAATCTATTTATGTATATAACATCACAGTTGAAATATATAACAGGCTAATGATTCTTCAATTACAAATCATACGCAGCTGTTGATTGATGATCAAACTCTTGTATGATTTCTTGGCTAGTAACTTGGCATCCCACGTATTGTTTATTAGATAGCAGTAATGCGACTATTAAATGAGCTGATAAAGCAGTAGGTTTTTAGTTTAAGTAGTTAGTTGTGTAGTTAAAACCGCAATGACATGTGTTCTATTCCCTTCTTCTTATGATCTTATCTTCTTCCACAACAATCTCACCATGTCAATGACATAAGAATGCCAGTCACACTCGACCAAAACACGTCAGTTTGATGGTAACTCGACCAAGAGAAAAATTGTAAGGACTAGCCAAGAAATTATTTGCACCGGCTTAAAATAATTGTGTGAAACATGTGGTGCCAGGTGGAACATTAATTGTTTCCTCCTATATGAAAAGAGGACCACACAACTCAAAAAAAATCCATTCAATATTTAGGGGGATGCTTCAGTATTTGATCAGGAATGGACATGTTTTCCCTTTTTTTTTGGGTCTATTTCAGAGGAATGCCATGCATGTTCCTTGTCATCTATTGAACAAAATTTTAACAAAATATGAAACAAGAAATTTTAACAAAGTATTTCGGCAAAATTTTATGTAGTTACCTTATGGAAATCAGATTACGGTCCTTTGTGTAATGTTTCCAAACACCAGGTCGTCTGCTACTAAGTCTACTCACATTATGCCTCAAAACCTATTCCAAGCACATATTCCAAGCACATAACAACAAAAAATTTGCATAGCAACTTTAGAAAATAATTCTATGTCAATATGATCCATATTTTTGTTGAACATACATTAGCTTATCAATAAAAGTATGTTTACTGAATAGTAGGATGACCATCTGAACCCTCCAAGAGGGTTGTGAGCCATGTACACGGTAGAATAACGTCGTTCAGATGATTCAGTTGTGCTTGTTGTGCCTCCTGTGCTTTTTTTCTTTTTGGTACTTGTTTCATCACTCCTCTCTTTCCCTCATAGATGTCCTCCCATTCTCTTGCGCTCCTTTCTTCTTGAGCAACTCTACGTGATCTCTTTGGCGCTCCTCTTTCGTCGCATTGCAGCATCTCCTCGTGATTTCTCTTTGACGGTTCCTCGCGAAGAACCCCAGTTCCGCTTCTCATTGCCGTCCATATGTTATAAGTGCTCGTGCGCCTAGTAAGTGTGGAAGAGGGCTTGGCTATCCCACATCCCCAAGTAATTTTTTTTTGCCCCGAAGCATGTGCTTGAAAAGTTCTTCGTGGGTCAAAGAGGCAACCCGTATCGGTAGCTACGACTTGTAGATTCAGCATTCTCCTGCATGTGCAAAAAAACAATGTTGCTCAAGGCTATGGTTGAAGGATGTAAAACACTAGTAATCTGATATGCAACAATAAATTGGTTTCAGCACTTCAATTACTCACTGTAGCTCACAACGTATGGGGTCAATCCAGGCCTCCGTCCTTTGGACTTGTGTGTTTTCTTATTAAATTTAGGAAAATCTATTTCTCCATCCTCATTGCCTATTCTTGGGTTTGAAAAATTCCGTTTGTGTAGGGAGGTACATAGTAATATTCAAAAAAAAAAAAATGTAACAATCATCATCCATTACATACTAACATTAATAATTCTCACCATAAGCACTTGCTATAGGAAATGATCACGATCCACCTGTATGATTATAGGGGACATACCCCTATTTCTTTACTAGCTTTAGAGCGTTCTAACATAGCAAAAGGAAAAAAAAAAATCAATATTTAAAAAAAAAAAAAATTAGTAATAGAATTTTTACATATAATTAAACATGATTAATTTCAAGAATGGGGTTTCTAATTAATTTGTACCAAGTGATTTCGTCTTTGCAAGCGAACATCAATCAGATATTTCATCCTCCAATCACTCCACTAGGCGACATGGACTATAGGTCATTCAAACCCTTTTCTCAAGTCGAGGAACTCTTTCCTTTAGATTGTAACCTCCGTCCTTTGTATAGACAATAATGCTTTCTATCGAGGATTCTCTGGCTTGTTCATCATTACTCAAATCTCGCGATAAAACTTGTCCTATACTGAGACATGAATAGAGAATTAGTACATCAATTCTAATTTGGCAATTACAAAATAACTTAATAAGACATTATGCAAGATGAATCTACATACTAGCACGCTGGCGGACCACATCTTTTGGTACTTTGTAATCCGATTTTTCCTCGTACTCTCCACGCTCTGGAAGAGGGCACACCCATCTAATTTTGCAATCCTAGACTCATTCGTCGGGGGGTGCAATTCCCTCGCCTGTTACTCTTGCGTTTGAACCCGATGTGGACATACACATGTAAATTTCTCTATCGTTTTTTGTCTCGTGCTAATTGTTTCTGCACTCCGTCCTTGCTAATTGTAGGTCCTGTACACGAGTTTGACAATTCTTCCTCCTGGTTCAACGGAAGGGTAACAAGTCATCAGATTACAAGCATTTGTGTAATTGAAATATGTTGAGTTTTGGATTCTGCTGTTATAAACAAAGAAAAAAGGGAAAACACCTAATAAGTGACGTAAAAAGTGACTATCAAACTAATACTATTTATTGCAAGTGTATAGCCGTGGTTTGAAGTTCCCATTCAATGGGAACAGTTACTCATTCATTATGACTTGTGTATCCAATTTGAACCAAATCAGGAACGGTGCATTTGAGTGATGCTGCCTTTGCAGATTAACGATAGTTAATCTTTTGTTTCATAATGTTCTGCTCAGGTCTTCTGCTTCAATCATCTTGTGATGTTCTGTGGGCAGATGGAGTGCATGGAGGAAGCGAGGCAGTTGGCTGTCTGCCCTCTTATGACTTACAAGCGCATTTTGTTCTGTTTGCACTTCTGCTATTCATTCTGATTCTGCAACACTGACGTTCATGCCTGATCTTCTGCTGCAGACACTGTTGTTCATTTCTATTTTTGTACCAATGGTGAGATCTCATTTGAATGTTAAATTAATATCACATGGGTCGAAGGTGAAGATATTGGAGAGATGCTACAACTGATCCTGGCCTACCTCATTCAATATCTCCAACAAAATGAATTGAAGGGTGGGCACTGTTAAGTACAAGTCCAAATTTTATTTTATTTTTTGTTCCTTTTTTCGTTCTGTTTATGGGTTTTGATTGCCTAAAGACCTAAACTTATGCACCCCAAAAAGAGGAATTTTTTATTTTTTTTTTTTAAACAACTAAGTTCAAGCTCTTACCCACGCCACCCTCGGCTGGCATCTCTCCACCTACTGTTTGTGTACATCTGGTGGTTAGTGTCTCATCAGAGATATGTCAAGGTGTGCCAATTCTCAGGTGGACATGCTTCAGAGGGCTGATAACGTTGGCATTTGTTGCTCTCTTCGCGCCCCATTTTGATTCTAGTGAACCATGTACCTACAGTAAAAAATAACCATACATGAGTCTCAACGATCATATCATGCACTTACATTTACATAAGCTCACATTCATTCTTACATACATTTCATTAACCGTCACATTCATAAATGTGCATAAACAACATTGGACATTTAAATGTCATTATTTTTTTTAACACCAATCAAGTTGGACCTCTTGTATTAGTGTTCTTGAATCAAGTAAGAAATTGGTAGATGTATAGTATTCAAAAAGGAAAGAAACTTCAAGTTTATAAAAATTTAAATAAGTAAAAAAAAATACACAGGACCCAAATTAAGCAACCCAATAGATTAACCATGAATACCAACGAGAAAAATAAGAACAAGCAGACTGACTTACCAACGAAATTAAGACAACCATTAAAAAGAAAAAGTCAAGCATGGTAATACCAACAGTTTAACAACCACAGACATGGCTAACAAACTTCTGATTAGCAACCAACACAGCATCCCAACTTAGCCAATCAACCATCACACCATTAGCTAGCACCTAAGCATAGCAGTCAAGCAATTAGCACGCCAAAAGTGGAAAAAACAACAGCGAACCTCTCCAAGTTAGCAACCAGAGACAAGCAGATGAGTAAATCTGCACCAGATTGTGGGAAAATCTGCCCAATGGACAGCAGACGAATGGAAAATCTGGCTTTACTATGATTTTGATTTTCAACTATACTTTTAGAGAAACACATAAAGTAATGTCATAACAAAGTGAGTTAAAAACTCTAGGTCCATATCTGTATCAAATCACTTTTTATCTCATCTTCTTCTTCGTCATCACCGGCGATTGTTGGTTCATCATCATTCATCACAGATGAAAGCATCATCCATAACACCTCGGGTTGTACACGCTTTTTGGACTGAGAAACTTCCATTGAAATAATTTCAGGTTTCATATCATCCCGACGCAAAATAAACATCATCATCAATAGGCTCAGTTGGTAAACAGTAGTGGTTTCATCTTCTTGCAACACTCATCAATTCTGGCATATCCAGCTCTTGGCACATCCCAAATTTGTCGATGTTGAAAACTTTTCTACGACTCGCCAATTTGGCCCTAACTTCGTATCCATGAACGTAGAAACTTGTTGAACTTGGCTTGGGAACACAAACAATCATCTTCGTATACCATTCGACTTTTACATCAACAGTTGTCACATGTGGTTCGACAACGCAAGTTCAAACTACTACCGTGTTTATACCATTCACATTGGAACAAAACAACCCGATGTCCGAACAAATGTCAGTTCCCACACTTTACAAAGTAGCCGTAAACTTTATCAATTGGCCTGTGGTCGTCTTTCCACTACCAATCCACAATTGACATTACGGCAGTTATCACGGTCAAATAGTATGGAACGGACGCCATTAGAAATGCACCCCTCATATGTGTTCACTAAGGCATTAGGTCCATTGGCTAATGAACCACACTCATGCGGTCTGCTTCAGGTGACTTTTGATTTCGCATTGTTCATCACCAAGAAAGTAGTCATGTTAATTCAAATTGGAAATATGTAAGGTTTCTATGCAAAACATTACACTAACAGTTTAAGCTTACGCGATTCTTTGAACCATTTAGAAAATACTTTGCATTTCCGCGTTGCAATGTTGAATGAACTTCCATATTTTTGTTGCCAACACGAGCTTGTTTTCCCTAGTTAATTACAATTTGTAATTCATAAGTAATTGGAATAATGGAGACTTTAAAAAATAAAAACCATGTAGAAAATGTATGTTGCATATATGATGAGGAATCATACTTTAGATATTCGTCCACTTCCAAACTATTGTGCAGGATAAACCAATGAGCCAATTCGCGGCCAACTACGGACAGATCAATTGCCCTTGGGAGTTGACCAAAAGGACGAACATTTTGAGTGAAAATTGCCAACCCTGGGCCATTGTCACCCCTATCGTAGTTCCTTTCTTCCCAGTTAAACACCGTTTCAACTCCATCCAAATACATTGAACAAAACGTCGTACACTCTTATTGGCACCCCCATCATAGTTCCTTTCTTCTCGGTTAAACACCGTTTCAACTCCATGTAAATACATTAAACAAAACGTCGTACACTCTTTCGATATGTAGCCCTCCGCAATGGAACCTTTTGGCTGAGCTTTATTGCCCACAAATCCTTTCAGAAGTCCAAGCATCCTAGATGTAAACATCAGCCTATTCGTCAGTATGGTCATATTGAATGATATTAAATGAAAAAAGTTCGGACTCGTAGTTATACCTTTCAATAGGATATATCCATCGATATTGCACAGGCCCTCCAAGCAAAGCCTCCTAAGGCAAATGAATTGCCAAGTGGACCATGACATCAAAAAAAGAAGGAGGAAAAATCTTCTCAAGCTTACAAAGTATAAGTACGATTTGTTCTTGCAATTTCTCCAAATCAGTCACCCTCAATGTCTTTGAGCACATCTGTTTGAAAAAAGTTCCCAACTCAAACAATGTGGTCCTAATCTCGGTAGAAAGGTATCCTCGCATCCCAATTGGAAGAAGTCGTTGTAGAAGGACATGACAATCATGACTCTTAAGGCCAACTAACTTGCAATCATTCGCGGTGACACAATTGGATACATTTGCCGCATAGCCATCAGGGTACTTAATCGATTTCAAGAAATTAGAAAACCCTTGTCTCTCTGTTGGGGACAATGTGTACAATGCCGGAGGCTTCTCGAAAGAGGCATTCGCATGCCTTATCAAGTGTAACTCCTTTCGTATTCGCATGTCCTCCAGATCCAAACGTGATTTGTCAGTGTCCTTGTTCTTGCCATCAATGCTCAATAGTGTCCCAAGCAGATTGTCACATATATTCTTCTCTATGTGCATGACATCAAGGTTATGTCGAAGCTTAAGTGTTTTCCAATAGGGTAGGTCGAACAAAATGCTTCTTTTTATCCAGTTCGGAGTTGGATTTTCAGTCCTTTGTCTTTTTTGGTTGGTTGGATGCTTTCCATACGGCCTGTACGTCCCCAAACTAATTTGCTCAAGTATTTGTTCTCCCGATAACTCTACAGGTTTGGACCGATTATTAATTTCACCGTTGAGTAGCTTACTTCTTCACCAATTATGGTTCTCAGGTAAATACCGCCAAGCACCCATATACCCTATCTTACTTCGCAAGCTCTAAGATGAAGCATCCATGTTAGGGCAGGCCAAGTAACCTTTTGGACTCCAACCAGACAAGGAATCATATGCAAGGAAGTGATTGATAGTCCACATGACGGCTGCATGCATTGTGAAAATTTGGCCGTTTGAGGTATCATATGTTTGCACACCATGCTCCCACAGATTAGTTAAGTCTTCTACTAATGGTTGCAAGTAAACATCGATGTCTCTTCCAAGTGCGAATCGTCCGGGAATAAGCAATGACATCATGACAAATGGATCTTTCATACACTTCCATGGAGGTAGATTGTAAGGCATTAAGATTACGGGCCACATACTGTACGATGTAATCATATTTCCGAATGGATTGAAATCATCTGTGGCAAGCCCTAGCCTTACATTCTGAGGATCTACAGAGAACGTAGGATGCAGCCTATCAAAGTCCTTTCATGCTTCACCATCAGCTGGATGTTGTAAGACTCCATCATCCACATACTTATCTTTGTGCCATCTCATATGTGCGGCTGTTTTTTTTTGACATGTACAATCTCTTCAACCTCGGTGTCAAAGGAAAGTACCTCAGTATTTTGTGTGGAATTTTTTTACCTGTCTTGTCGTTCAACTTGTATCTAGACTCCGTACATGTAGGGCAATTCTCCAACGCGGCGTTGTCCTTCCAAAATAGAGTACAATCATTCTTGCATTCATGAATGGACTCATATCCCAAACCCAATTCACGTAAGAAGTTTTTCGCTTCATAAAGGGTCCGTAGAACAGTTTCATCACACTTTGGTAGAATGCCTTTGAAAACTTGCATAACCATATCGAAAGATTTGTTGCTCCATTTATTGTACACCTTCACATGAAGCATCTTAATTACGAAGGACAAGATGGAGAACTTTTCACAGTCTGGATATACTTTGCGTTGAGCATCATCGAACAACTTCATGAACTTCAACAGATTGTGCCTCTTCGAACTAGTACGTTCTTCGTCGATATGATCATCCATGAGACCACTCATGTAAATCTCTTCTAACATGGTAGGAAATTCACCCACATTTTTGTGATTGGCTATCATTCCGAATCCATTGCTTTCAGTATCATCGTTTTGCATAGTAGGATGATCACGAAATATGGGAACATGTTCGCCATGGTGCACCCAAGTTCGATAAGAACATGCGATTCCTCTTTGAATGAAGTGCAACCATACAACGTGTCGACTAAATTGTGTGCCGTTCAAGCAATCAACACAAGGACAATGGATTTCATCCTGCGGCCCTAAATTCTTCGTAGCGAACTCAATAAATGACTGAACACCTTCAAGATACTCTTTACTTTTTAGTCTATCTTTTATCATCATCCAACTCTTGTCCATTATTGCAACAATACACATCAATCAAACATGAACCTAAGAATGGACGACAACTTGGAAATATACGATGTGCTGGAAGAGAGCCTAAGTAAGTTTAAGGGTTCGATTAGCATTGCAATAATGAAGTGAACGAAATAGTAATAACAGATCGGGATGCTTTGCCTATTTGTCAATTGCATGTAGTTGGCTAATTTCACTAGTAACTTGGCATGCATTCATAAACAAATGTGACATACATGAACAATTCTATGTGAAGTCATCTTAGAGGGAGACATATAATTGTAACTTGATGTAAAGAGAAACTAAATGTCAACTATAATTATATGGATTATTGTTCATATACTAAAAAAGTGTGTAAACAAATTTATTTTCATATTACAAATTAATTAATTTAATTACAAGAATTGATTGTTACTTCTAAGTAGTATTCCAAATATATACCCTTAATACGATTCTTCAACTCTATATTAATTAATAGGGGCATTTGCTAGTCTTGGTGCAAGACTAATTTATATTTAACAAACATTATACTAATTTCTAAAGAGCACAGAGCATCTTAGAGGGAGACATATACTTGTTACTTTATGTAAAGAGAAACTAAATGTCAACTATAATAAATTTTTAGATTGTTCATATACTAAAAAAGTGTGTGAACAAATTTATTTTCATATTACAAATAATTAATTTAATTACAAAGATTGATTGTTCCTTCTAAGTAGTATTCCAAATATATACCCTTAACATGATTCTTCAATTCTATATTAATTAACGGGGGCATTTGCTAGTCTTGGTGCAAGATTAATAATTTATATTTAACAAAAATTATACTAATTTCTAAAGTGCATAAGAGCATCTTGGAGGGAGACATATAATTGTAACTTTATGTAAAGAGAAACTAAATGTCAACTATAATAAATTTTTAGATTGTTCATATACTAAAAAAGTGTGTGAACAAATTTATTTTCATATTACAAAATAATTAAGTTAATTACAAGGATTGATTGTTCCTTGTAAATAGTATTCCAAATATATACCCTTAATATGATTCTTCAATTCTATATTAATTAATAAGGGCATTTGCTAGCCTTGGTGCAAGATTAATTTATATTTAACAAACATTATACTAATTTCTAAAGAGCACAAGGCATCTTAGAAGGAGACATATAATTGTAACTTTATGTAAAGAGCACAAAGCATCATCGCAAACTACTCAATCCCAACTAGGTTGGCACCGAGCAGAGAGCCCAATCATTTGCAAGCGCGACCCCAACGGTTGGTGAGAAACCAAACCCGACAAGAAAAAAAGGCAAGAAAAAAAACCCCCCAAAGAATCAAAACCCCAAACTACCATTATTTGGAATAAACCAAAAACCAAACACCCCATAGACCTATTAAACTCCACCCAGTAACCATGACCAACATCAACCAAAACATCAACAATAAACAAAGCATAAACAGCCCACACCCACCCCATCCGCAGCAGCAAACCAATTGAGCATAGCAAAGACAAACCCAGCAAAACAAAGCACACAAGCAAAGGTTATTCAAAAACATTACATTATTCTGAAAACAGAAAACAGGGCAGGAGCTATTGATATAATTACACTTTACAACGAAATATTTGTTCCTGCTGTAAACAGGGCAGGAGCATGTTGATATAATCACATCAAGGTTTTCCATTCACATGTTCATGATATTATTTTATATATTAGTCAAATAAAAAGATTTCCTCGCACATAAGTTTTATAATCATAAATAAAATAAAAAAAACTTTACTGCCGCTGTGAATGCATAGAAGTGGCTGAAAGCTAGAAGATTAGCAATGTAACTATTTATTTATTTATTGTGTTTATTAAAGAAAGCATGATATGCCCAAATTCAAATTGCTATTAAGTTTGATGGGGGTATTAATAAGATTACAGAAAGGGGGCCCAAGTTATTGAAGTATGAATCATAAGTGCATAAGCAATCCTGTAAACAAACTGAAATAACATGAGTGCAAAGAGATATCTGTCTATCACATTAATTCCACATTATATAAAATTCATACTGTGAACCATCATGTTAATTACTCAAAAGGTAAAAGCAAAATGGCAATAAAGGAAGGAAACAAGTAGTATACAAGCCAAGCAATCACTTAACCTTACCATGAATGGACTAATATGCTGTGATTTTGCAACTAGATCAATAGTAGGATCGAATAAAAATGATACCCTTTTGCCCCATGGTGTATTAGTCACCTAAAATCAGAAAGCACCACTACTGTTAGCAAGAGCTGACAACTTGCATATAAACGTCTAAATTGAGTATAAAATTTAATACTCAAATCATTTTTTGTAAGTGGAAATTTTAATACAAAATCATGGCATCAGTTATCTAGCAACATAATTTCTTCCATGGTCATTAAATTATTTAGTTTAATGAGCATGCCAATACATGCACAACACTTGGGAAATTATCTCTGTCACAACCTGTCAGATTTAAACAAAAAAATATAGGCAGCAGATTTCTGATCAAGAAAGAAAATTCTCAACAATGATAAAATTGAGAGATGATGCTACTAACAGTTCAAAATGTACAAAAAGGTTAGTTTTAAATTTGGAAGTGTTATGTTGACAGTTCAATATTTGAAAAGTCCAATTTGAACTGTCCAAGTCACACATGACATGAAAACGAGTAACAACATAAAATAATGTGTAGGGACATGCCTCCTTCCATATACAAATCCATCAAGTTAAAAAGAAAAATATAGCAGAACACTTTTTGTTGGACGGATTAACTTTTCAGCAGAAAAAATATGCAACTATCTGGTTCATGAGCTCATCACAAATGACGGATGTAACTTCTTAATATTTTAAAGATTGAATCATAAAATAATTGCATGAAAAAATAACAAAAAATTATTTTATGTCACGATAGAGAGAAGTTTCTGATATCAATATGTTCAGTCATTAATTACTGTTTGATGTCTGCAAGTCATACTAGCATTAATGACAAGAAACTACACTTTTGTCATAATTTTAGTTCATGACATTATATTGTTAACCCGTGCTGAGGGGAGAAGAAAATTTGTTAACTGATAATCCTGGGGACACAACAACAATTTGTATTTTGAATTTTATTAAGAAGACCCTCGTAGACAGATCGACAGAGAAGGAGAGAGATGAGAGAGAAATACCTGTAATCAGTGGTGGGGGCGATTTGCAGTGGTCGTGGTGGCGAGCGCCGGTGGCCAGCGACAGTGATGGTCGATGGTGGTCAGCAGCGCTGAGCTTTGGTATCGAGTGCTCTGTATGGTGTATGTGAAACAGAAGAAAAATAATTCTTTGTTAAATATAGGCGCCAATATTAATGAGTTTCCCTCTAAAAAAATTTGGAAGCTTTAGTGACTAAATCATTATTTGTCGCCAAAAATCCTTAACAGCGACTAAAAATTGGTCGCCAAAAGCATCCTATTTGGCTACTAATTCCAATCTATTTCCTATTTTATATTTTTTAAACGTGCACCAGCTTGAAAGTGAGGATTTTGGCACGTTTGAAAACATATAGGATGAATGCTAATTTTGTCGATAAAACCAAAGCCCAAGTAAGCCACCCACTTTCTTTTTTTTTTTTGAAAAATAAAAAAGATTTCATTATTAAAATAAAATACAACCCAGAATAGTAGAAAAAACAGTGAAGGACCATTTTGGTTAAAACCTTCTATTAATAATATGCCCGCACTAAAATTGTTTTGGTCGCCAATTTTAGTCGCCAAATGTGCATTTTGTTGTAGTGATCGGTAGTTATATGTTTGAATCATATTTATATTACAGAAAATGAATAGCTACTTGAAATTATAATTAGCATCTTTTTTTAAAAACAAATACTCCCTCCGTCCTAAAATATTAGTCCCTTATTCCATTTTTCATTGTCCCAAAATATTAGTCCCTCTTCAAAAATCAAGTACAAAAATAATATAAATTTCCTATTTTGCCATTCTTTTAAATTAATAAACAATATAAAAAGTACAATTATGACATTGATTTTCTCAAAAAATGTACTATCAAAAGGGTAATTTTGGAAAGTCAACTTTTTAAAAATCCAATAATTATACTACCAAAAAAAGTTAGATTCCCCAAAAGGGACCATTATTTTGGGACGGAGCGAGTATGATTCAAACATATAACTAGCGATATTCGATCATCTTAATTTTTTGCATGAATATTTTACTTAATAAGTTCTAAAAAATGAATAATTCAGATCACTAAAGTTGACTCAAAAATAAATTCATCAAGCCCAAAAGTCAACTTGAAATAATCCAATCCCATAAATTTACTATATTTTGATACATATAAGAGTTTTAAATCTTAATCTATATTCATAGCCAAAATAAAATATCACTTGAATTCTATGCATTCAGATTTATCCCTTCCAAAATGTAAAGAAAAAAGAAAAAAACAAATATTTTCAAGTACCATTTTATTTCTAGTTCAAAAAAAAAAGTACCATTTTATTTGAAATGGATGATCGATTACAAATAATTGATATATATATAACACTACAAAATACTTAATTGTTTTATAGTTTCCACTTAATCAAAAGATGCCTTCTAGTTCAATGTTAGAGCATGCCAGACCAAAGTACACAAGTAAAAGAAGAAAACCACCTCCAACATTACTCAAAACCTGAACAACTAAATCTATAATGCATATTATCTAACCTGAAAGACAGCATCTTCAAATTCAGCATTTCCATGCAGTATGACCTTTAATGCCTCAAACCATTGTAGATCATGCTTCCAGTATGTGTTGTTTCCTGGAGTCCAATCAATTCCTTCATTCAGTACTTTGACATTCTGTAACTTACATCTTCCACACCTACAAAATAGAATTCCATTCAAACTTCAAGTTGGTTGCTACTACTCTTGGAAAAAATAAAGAAAAACAAAATCAGAATCATCTATTACTTGTGCCCGTATCTTAGTTTGAGCTCACCATTTTCATCAGTCCTAGTCGAGCCCAATTCTCATCCTATATATTCTAACTAACTATTAAGTCACAAGAAATAACAGTTTGAAAACTCTTTTTGAAAATCAAATATTCATAACTTCTCAGCTCTAATTGGTAAGACCAGTTTCTCTAATGTTCCAAATATAGAGATACAAAATATAATGTTTTCATGATTTTAACAAAATTAAGGGTTTTGTACATATTAACCAGAATTTTAGGGCAATTCCCATGCAATACAAGCTTAAATATAAAAAGCAAAGTCTGAAAATTGAGTGTACTTTTTGTCTGGAGAATTCCCACAGTGGGCCCAAAGCAAGATGAAGGAAGATGAGATATGGGGGTCCAGAATAAACATATTTTTCATTACCTTCAATCTATGTAAGACCATCTCCAACGGTTCATCAAACCTGGTATCAAATTCAAAATTTGATGAAAAAGCCACTTTTTTGAGCTCCAACGGTTTCACCAAATCGATATCAAATCGAGAATTCAGCAAATCTTTTACCAAAACGAGAACAGGCGAAGCATTTCACCAAATCACTGTTCCTGACTGTTGGGAGAGGCCAACCGGTCAACTAGCCGGTTGCTCGGCCGGTTGACCAATCGGTCGACCACCTAAAGGTTCAAACGGTTCGAAGAAAAGGTTCAAACAGTAAAAAAAAAAAAATTTTTTGCCTAACCGGTCGACCAGCCGGTCGACCACTAAAAGGTTCAAAAAGTTCAAAAAAAAAAAAAAACAAAAAAAAAATTAAAAAAAAATTTCGCTTAACCGGTCGACCAACCGGTTGTCCCCAGCACAAATTTGATGAAAGTGCACCGTTGGAGCGACTGGTATCAAATTTGGTAAAATGGGTCATTTTTTACTCAAATTTGGTGAAAAATCTGATTCACCGTTGGAGATGCTCTAACACAATAAACAAAAGAGAATAACTGAACAAAGTTTCAAAAAATATATATCTACATGTACCAGAAAATATAAGCCTGACAAGCATAAGAAAAAATTATCTTAGATAGAATCTTGTGGTGGAGAAAATTAGCAACAGCATTCATCACAAATCCTAGGACGAATGTTCAATATTAAAGTTGCAGATGTAAGAGGATGTACCTTAGGAATTTTTATATCACAGTGAGAAAGAAGATCATAGACATTGCGTATAATATCCAACAGTGAACCTTCTGGTGTCTGCACGTGTTGAACAAACATTGGATCAACAATCATCAGGTTCGCTAGGAAGTTCATGCTACCAAATTGCAAGGATTCGACTCTGATTCAAGTGCAAAGGAATTGGATACCATCATGAAAGTTTAAAACCTACACAATTGAGCATTGATAACAGTGATTTTTATCCTATCAATTGTGGTCTGCGTGAGGTGGCCAAAGAAGTCCGAGTAATTTCTTACAAGCTATTTATTATATACGTTAACTGTCACGACCCCAAACCGCCCCTAGTAGTTTGGTGCCGTGATGGCCAGTAATCCGTAATTACCGAAAGCCAACTTTCTTAATTTAACACAATCAGAGTATAATAAACGGGGCTCACAAATGCGGAAGCAATAAGTCAACATACAAGTGGTCCATAAGAGCAGTGAATAGATCTAATGTAATGGCATACATCTTTACAAGCTTTACAATTTGAATACAATAAAGCAAATTACATATTACATCTTGATCAAAAGGCTTCTCGAGCCGACATATACAAATATAATGAATACAAGCCAAGAAGCATGATTTTCAAGATTCGCCGACGTAAAAGAAATGACATCGCCGACATGAATTCAAAACAAGCCGACCAAAAATCAAGGATCCAAAACAGTCTTTCTAAAAACACATCTAGGCGTCGCCGCCGTCCTGCTCACCACCTACATATATATAGAGAGGGGTGAGCACAAATACTCAGTGAATGGTACTAGAAATAAAGGTTTTGCATGAATATAGCCGAAGTCTTTCAAAACGAAACATGCCAAAAACCATACGAATATTAGCCGAGATCCTTACAGATCAGAACACGTCAAAACTTTACCAAAGCAAGGGATGAACCGTATTCATCTATCAAGTCTAACAAGTCTCAAGGGATGCTTACCGACATCGGCCAAACACGGATCAAGCTTATCAAAACAAGTCCACGCGGTAAACCGTCAGTGGTAAAACAAGGGTTGTACGATCCGTAATCGTTTGGTCAAGGTACTGCGAAAGTTTATAGTCCTCCAACACAAGGGACTTGTGTTACTTAAGCCCGTAGCTCCTTTTAACACGATGATCTGATGTTACTTAGGCCCGTAGCCCGATTTAACATTATAGAACTTGTGTTACTTAGGCCCGTAGCCCGATTTAACACTATAGTCTTTCCAAGAAAGGACCGTATCCTTTTATACTTAGTGCTGCGAAAGTTTAGAGTCCTCCAGCACAAGGGACTTTTCAAAGATGACATTAAAACAAAGCTTATACTTGATACATCAAAACAGGGCTATTCATTCATGCTTAGCAAATACTTTCGTCAAAACAAAGCAAGGCAAGACTTATCAAAAACAGTGTAACATAGCTTTATTAAAAGCACCACTCACCTAGTTCTCCAGGTGTAGACTCAAAGCAAGGATCAAGGTCCTACAATCACATGGGAATCACGTTCTCAAAACAAGCTTTATTTATACATGCGAATGATCTCGGTATTTTCACCAAATCCAAGTCAATAACAAAGCAAAACATGTCGGGAGTTTAAGCACTACTCCCATCTCGTGTAAACACACTGGGTACTATCCAGGTCTTTGCCGAGGTCCCACACCACCTTGCCGAGGTGTGGTCCCGAAGGCCTCATCAAACAAAGTCGGTAAAACCTAGGTTTCCCTTTGGAGAATATGAAGAACATGATCACGAAGAAGACAATGCAAGATCATAACTTGTTACAAAAATCTGAGTTTTCATGCCAAGAGTTCCAAAACATTGACCTGGGTACCCATACAAGAAGGTCATGCAAGAACAAACACAAAACATGGTTCTTGTTTCCAAACTTTTGGATTAAAAAAGAGGCTTCTCTTCAAAGCACATGAATACTATTTTTCTCTTTCCAAAACCAACTTCAAATCGATGCATGGCATGCAAAACAGATCCGATCATGTAATGCAGCTAGATGATCAATAACAACAATCAAAGTAGATCAAAATTCTTACCCCAAAGCTCGAATCCAACGGTTCAAACCTCGAAGATGAAGCTTGGAAGATCCTTCTCACTCAAGAACTTCTCCTCCTCCTCTCTAGAGCTTCTCTCTCTAAAGGCAAAGATTTGAGACAAAGTGATTTGTTTCTAAGTCAGCTGGCTGTCTTAACAATCAGCTCGGACACGTGGCGCTACCGGGGTGGTTCAACTCAAAAGGTGATTGATTGATAAGATAAGTCTATGACAAAGCGTACGCAGCAAGCTGGGGTAAGACACATCGGCAAGTAATGACATCGGTTCAAATCAAGGCTTTAGCAACAGGATAACAAAGACATCGGCTAGGGAGGACGACACTTGACTAAGCTGTGCCACACCTTGGCCGGGGTGTGCCACACCTCGATCTAGGCCATGCTTGCCCCAGGACAAAGATCACTAAGTGCAAAATATCTCGGCAACAAGCCCGAGGTGAAGATGGTATCGACCGAGCGGTTCCAAAACATTTCAAGGTACAAAGGCTCAGAATCGAACTAAACTCGAGATGACCTCGGCTACACGCCGAGCAAGGAACAAAATCATGCAAGCAATACTTGAACAAAACAAGGTAAGACAAAACTAGCAAAATAACATATCAAGACAAGATCATGCATGGATGTATGCAAGTATGTCAAGAGTAAGGTGAGGGTTGCTACATTAACACAATCTCATTACACTAAAGGAGAATATGAAAGTTCTTTAATTGATTAATTTAGCTAATACATCATGTTTTGATCTAACAGTTCAGATGGAAGTTGATTAGAGCCCCATATTTTTGGGGTGAACTTGACATTGAATGATACTGCAAGGCAGTCCAGGAATAAATCTCACACAGCAAGAAGACAATGAGGGCAGACCAATTAAAAAACAGGTAGAACCATAGGTAGTTTGGCCACACTTTTGATCACTGCAATTAGGCAATAGGAAAAATTATTCAGTACAGTTGCCGCACAATACATCCTTCATACATCATTGTGGATGTAGTGTGTGGCAACATTGCTATGAACAATTACTCTGAGCTTGCAGATTGAAACCCATTTGGGGTTACATGTTCTCTTCTAACTCCAATTCCAAAAGTAGAATTGAATATGGAAAGTTTTTTTTGTGTGTGTGTGTGTGTGTGTGTGTGTGTGGAAGCCTCTTATAGACTAAAGCATCTCTGTGAACATTACATTGCTTCACATCAGTGTTGGTGTGGGGGACCTCATGGGTCTTTTTACAATTGCAATCATCAAAAGAGTTCACTTAATTTATTTGGACAATCAATAGTACTTCCCTGTCTTGATCAGTGGGATTTTGGAGATACCCACATAAAAAAAAAGTGGCCCATTGGTAAGTTTTAATCTTATGTAGAAAAAAACATTTGATATCTGAAGGATTGAGAGTGTGTCATAAAAAGAACAGAAAAAACAGAAGATCTGAGCCAATAGTGGTGTCCAAGATGAAACATATTTGAGTATAAAACTTCAAACAAGTACACAATCATATATATTCGACTATCAGAGGTAGAGAAGAGAACACATGTTTTCTTTTGAAAATTGTTAACATGCAGATTAAAAAAAAAAAATTAAAGCATAAATCTGAAAATTGAAAATTATTCCCATTCTGAAATAAAATCAATGTCAATAAGCAGATTTAAAAAAAAAATTAAAGCAGAAATTTATCAAAAAAAAGCTAAATGTTTACACAAAAATAACAAGAATAGTATGAATTAAAAAACAATCACAAACCCTATAAACAAAATTATAAGGAAATAAATTATTTTCCACCTAATAATTGAAAACCCATAAATGAACCGATGAAGATCGATATTCCGCTGATTTAAGGTCCAACTTTTGCAAGATCAAACCCAAAAAAAAATTGTAAAATTACCTTTGAAATTGGGCGGATCGAATTTGAGAGCGAGGTCGTACGATCTCAATCTGGAATTAATTGGATCAACCGAATGTGTTGCGAAGGCCAACCAGATTCGATCACCACCAGTTGTCTCGCTGGCCGATCACCGATTGCTAGAGACAGAGAGATGAAAGAACGAGAGAGTGAGTGAGAAAGAGTGAAGGCTGCTGCGAGACAGGAGATAGAGAGAGATTTGACTCCTGTGATGTTCCATTTTGATTAGAGGGAGGCAAATATATATATATTTTATTTTATTTTTATTT
Source organism: Camellia sinensis (assembly GCF_004153795.1). NCBI lineage: Eukaryota > Viridiplantae > Streptophyta > Magnoliopsida > Ericales > Theaceae > Camellia > Camellia sinensis. Next base: position 1,120,123 of record NW_021025528.1, read on the forward strand.
TTATTTTGGGTGCCTGGCGCCCTAAATTTTATTTTGACGCTTTTTATTTTTAATATTTTTTATCATACAATTCACTACATGCATTGTGTGTCATAAAAAGGTAATATTTTTAACGGCAAGCGATGTGTGCATCATAAAAAGTACAATATTTTTAACGACAGACGTTATGTACGCCGTGAAAAGTATTCACTTTTCACGACTGGCATAAGTGGGTCGTGTATAATTGATGTATTAACGACACGCCACATGCATGTTGTAGAAAGTTTTATTATTTACGGCATGTATTGCAAGCCGTAAAAAAATCATCGTTATTACCATTCACGGCCCACAATATTTTTAACGACAGGCATTGTGTACGCCGTGAAGATTATTCATTTTTCACAGCTGGTGTATGTGCGTTGTGTATAATTGATGTATTAACGTCACGCCACATGCATGTCGTAGAAAGTTTTATTATTTACAGCGTGCATTGCAAGTCGTAAAAAAATTATCGTTATTACCATTCACGGCCTACGCATAGACACGTCGTGGTTGGAAAAGTATTTACGACGTGCAAAAAAAGCAAGTCGTAAAAGTGAGAAACTACGTCATGCATTTATTGTATGCCGTTGATGTGGTGTTGTAAAAAGTTAGTTTTGTTGTAGTGCATGGATTTGACATTTGTGGCATCGCCAAACAAAGTTTATACAATCTACCTCCATGGTTGACCAATAATAGCCTTGTCTAAGGATCTTCCTAGCCAGTATCACAACATTCATGTGTGCTCCCTACTCGCCTCCACAGATGGCCTCCATGAGACGTTTTGACTCCTCATCCTTGACACAGAGCTTGTGCATTCCCAGATGCCCTCTCTTGTACAACTTGTGTCCGCATATGATGAACTGAACGTCCAGGCTCCGTATTCTCCATTTATCCTTGGCATTAGCCCCTTGTGGATATATGTCCTTTTCTAGGAAGTTCCAAATATCATGATACCAGGGGTTTTGGACTTGAACTTCATTTATTGTGGCTATTGTCTCGTAAGCAGGCTTATACTTCTGTTCAATGATGATCGAACGAATCTTAACCCCGAGCGGTATCTTTACCATGGAGGATAGAGTTACCACTACATCAGCAAACTGGTAGTTCTCTTTTAGCAGATCTGTGAATGTCAGCTTTTCAAATCTTGGAATCAGAATGTCCAAGGTCTGATGATAAACTTTCATTTTCTCTTCCTTGACCTTCTAGTCTCCATTGGGTTGAGAAACAACCAGTTTTGAGTCTCCGATGACATCCAACCTTATCGCCCGTAGTTCTAGGGCAGCTTCTAATCCAACGATACATGCCTCGTACTATGCTTCATTGTTGGATACTTTGAATCGGAGTTTGAAAGATAGGGGTATATGCGAATCATCGGGTGCTATAAGAAACACACCTATCCCATAACCGTATTGATTAGCTACTCCGTCAAAGTACATGGTCCACGTATCTTCCTCTACCTACAAAATCTCCTCATCTAGGAACAGGTACTCGACTACATCATCTCCTTCCTCTGGGTGGTCTTCCAGAAATTCCGCTACTGCTTTCCCTTTGACTGACTTGCGAGTGACATACTTGAGGTCAAATTCAGAGAGAAGAAGCAACCAATGAGCTAGCCTACCCGTAAGTGTTGGTTTCCCAAATAGATATTTAACAAGATCTTGTGGGGGCTGAATACTGGGAGTCGTAGAGATTCCGGAGATTCAAAACATTCAGCCCTTGCCACGGAAACTCGGACCCAATCTTATTCGACTAGAAAGTCGATTAAGCAAGGGGCCGAGTGAAGATCGGTTTATTACAAAATATACCGCATAGGAGGTTGGATTTGGAACTAATCCTGAGGACCAAAGAAGAAAAGATATAAATAGAAGAGACATCAGCCAGAAAGAGGTATGTGATAATTGTGGTGTTTAACTTAGAATACAAGTAATCTAGAACGAGAGACTGACTTGTCCGTCAGAGTGCTAATTCCGGCATCCCCGATAGGAGTGTTTACTTCCTTTCAGGTGCCTATCGGTGGATCACGAGCGTCCCCCAGGACCAGAAGAGTATTTCCAAAAACCACTTCCCCACAACTGGCGCCGTCTGTGGGAATACTCAAGCATATCCATGGCGGACGTGACGGAGGACCCTCCAATAGTCACTGATGAACACACGCAGGTAGTTGTTTTCACTCCAACAAACACGCACGGACCGAAGCTTATCCCAGCAAGACGTGTTTTGAACTTCGCCTCACCTTCGACTCCAGAACATGAGGCAATGCAAGCGATCATGGAGCAGGCAAAGCAAAATGAGCAGAGGTTGGAAAACTTGATCGATGTGAACGAGCGCCTCCATCAGGATTTGGCTTTAGAGGTAGCAAAATTCAAACAAGTCGTGCCCCAAAATCCCGAGCGACCTCTGAAAGCAGGTGATTGACGACCTCGAGCCCGGCTTCAAGACACTGATAGCAGCTCCGACTTATTATCCCTGGATCCTGATAAGAATGGACGATCTGAAGTTTCCAGTTCCTCCGAAGAAAGTCCGCATATAAAGTGGGCCCCCTCGTTCTACACCAGGCCATCAGAAGCGGTGGCACCTCCCGACATGACCAGAAGGAATAAGTGGTGTGGATATTGCGAAGATCACGATTGTGACAGTAGCTATGCTATGAAAGACCTTCAGGAGTTGGTCCGAGATGTTCAGCCCCAGCAACATGCCCAAACGTGCGCAACCAGACCAATTGTACTTCGGCGAGAATCACCTCCGCTTGCAGTCATCCACATGATATACAGCCTGCCAACGCCCTCAGCCGTGCATACAATTCAAACACACCTTGCATCCCAGAAGCAACTCACGCCGGCGAAATGACCGCATGAAGCTCCAAGTATCACCTTCGACGATTCTGATCTTATCGGCATAACAGTCCCCCACATTGATCCACTGGTCATTGAACTACGTGTTAACCGATTTACTATCGAGTGCGTTCTCATAGACCAGGGAAGTACTTCTGAAGTTATGTATTACAAGACCTTCATCAAACTTGGATTAAACAAATCAGACTTGTCTCCGGCTCCTTATCCATTATTCGGCTTCAACGCAAATCTAGAATATCCATTGGGGAAAATCATATTACCCGTCCGAGCAGGCTCCCGAACAGTGGGTATGGAATTCTTGGTCGTCAGGCTGCCTTCGCCGTACAATCTCATCATGGGGCGAACTTGGTTGAATACTATGCGGGTTGTCCCAAGCACCTATCATCAGCTTCTGCACTTCTCGACAGAATACAGTATCGAGCAGATCCGTGGTTCCCAACAATCGGCACAAGCATGCTATCTCCTTTCCGGAAAGACGCCAAAGGATTTGCAAGTTAATTCCATCGAGGTGCTGGATCGTGAAAGCCTCGACGATGTTGGACGGCTCCCGAATGAGAAAACCACGGAAGACTTAGACCGAATTGAGATTGCCGACAATCCAGAGAGATTCTTCATGGTTGGCGCCTCCCTGAATCAAGCCGACAAATAGCAGCTAGTATCCTTCCTGCTCGCTAATCTTGATATATTTGCATGGACTCCATATGAAATACTGGGTGTTGACCCAACTGTTTCCGAGCATCGTTTGAATGTTGACCCTAAGTGCAAGCCAATCGTTCAGAAAAGTCGGCGATCTACCGCAGAGCACACTACCACCGTGATTGAAGAGGTTGACCGGCTGCTTGATGCAGGGGCAATCAGGGAAGTTACCTACCCCACATGGCTCTCTAATACTATAGTTGTGAAGAAGAAGAACGGTACATGATGAGTCTGCGTTGATTTCACGAACTTAAACAAAGCCTGCCCCAAACACTCTTTTCCTCTCCCAAGGATAGACCAACTGGTAGATGCTACAGCACGCCATCAGCGCATGAGTTTCCTCAATGCTTACAGAGGCTACCATCAAATTGCCATGCATCCGGTGGACCAGAAGAAAACTGCATTCCTCACCCCAAGAGGAACCTACTGCTATAAGGTTATGACTTTTGGGCTGAAGAACGCCGGGGCAACCTACCAGAGACTAGTCACTACCATGTTCAAAAAGCAACTCGGTCGCACAATGGAAGTGTACATTGACGATATGGTGGTCAAGTCAAAGGTAAAGCAGAATCATATAGCCGACCTTGAAGAAACATTCGGCATCCTACGCAAATATGGAAGGAAGCTGAACACTTCCAAATGTGCCTTTGGAATCGGCTCTGGCAAATTCTTGGGATATATCGTCAATCACCGCGGAATCGAAGCTAATCCAAGGCAAATCACAGCAATCTTGGAGCTCAGCTCCCCCTGATCAGTAAAAGAGGTGCAAAAGTTAATGGGGATGGCCGCCGCGCTCAATAGGTTCTTCAGCCATTCCACAGATCGCTGCCGACAATTCTTTCATACACTACCGCAGGGCAAGGCTTTTGAATGGTCCTCCGAATGCGAAGCCACTTTCAACGGCCTTACGACTTACCTCCGCTCTGTACCACTCTTGGCAACGCCCTCTCTTGGTGACCCGCTCATTATATATCTAGCAATTTCCGACGGGGCCATCAGCGCCGTGCTAATAAAGGAAGAGCTTGGAGAGCAACGGCCGGTGTATTATGTGAGCAAAGCAATGGTTGATGCCGAAACGCGCTACCTTTCGCTTGAAAAGCTCATCCTAGCCCTAGTCATGGCGGCGAGGAAGCTGATGCATTACTTCCAGGGTCATAGCATAGGGGTGCTAACAAACTATCCTCTCCGATCTGTACTACGCAGTGCAGAAGCTTCCAGACGTGTTTCAAAGTGGGCTCTGGAATTCAGCCAATACAACATTCAATTTCTACCCAGAACCTCAATCAAAGGGCAGGTGCTTGCCGACTTTGTCGCCGAATTCACTGGTGTCCTGACCGACTTCAAGCCTGACGAAATTCGACCGAAGCCGAATTAGAGGATTTATGTTGGGGATATTTGGCAGTTGTATTGCGATGGATCGTCCAATCAGCGGGGCAGTGGAGCCGGGGTTGTCATCATGTCTCCTGACGGTGCAATAATTGAGCAGGCCGTCAAGCTTGGCTTTGAAGCATCAAATAACGAAGCCGAGTACGAAGCCCTCTTAGCCGGTTTATGGAACGCGCACGTTCTTGGCGCTTGGCCTTTGCTTGTGATTTGTGATTCAAAACTAGTGATCAACCAGCTAAAAGGGGAGTACGCGGCAAGGAACGACCGCATGGTGGCCTATATGAAAATGGCCAATTCCTTGTTGGTAAAATTCGACCATCATGAGTTGAACCAGATAACACGTGATCAGAACACCCATGCAGACGCCTTGGCTTGCCTAGCCTCCGCCATCAACTCAGAGATTAAACGGACTATCGAAGTAGGTTTCATCCCAGAGCCAAGCATTGGCCCTTTGGAGGAAGTCCAGATTAACATTATAGAATCTGCCCTAAGCTGGATGGATCCCATTGCTGCTTTCCTGTCTTCTGACCAACTCCAAGAGGAGAATAAAGAAGCACACAAGTTGCGAAACAAAGCCATGAGATACTACTTAGATCCGCAAGGAGGGCTCTATAAAAAATCCCTCTCTGGTCTATATTTGGAATGCGTGCACCCAGACAAAGTCGAGGAGCTTCTGATTGAAATACATGAGGGCAGTTGTGGTGCCCATTCTGGCGGGCGTTCTTTGGCCCATTGAGCTATAACGCAGGGGTATTATTGGCCGACAATGAGAGCGGACACCGAGTGTTATGCGAAAAAGTGTGAACAGTGCCAGAAGTTCTCCCCTCTAACCCATTTGCTCGCAGAAGACCTGAAGTCTATTACCAGTCCCTGGCCGTTCGCCCAGTGGGGGCTCGATATCGTAGGACCATTGCCAAGGGCCCCAAGGAATAAGGGATACTTGATCGTCACAATAGATTACTTCACAAAATGGGTCGAAGCGGAGGCATTAACACACATTCGAGACGTTGATGTTAAACGCTTTGTGTGGAGGAACATCATAACACGATTCAGCATTCTAAGAGCCCTTTTTTCAGACAACGACACTCAATTTGATTGTGGTGTTTACCGAGAACTGTGCGGCAAATATGGTATCCGGCTGTATTTTTCTACGTCGGCTTATCCCCAAAGCAATGGTCAGGCCGAAGCTTCGAACAAATCCATCCTGGACGGCATCAAGAAAAGGCTAGAGAAAGTAAAAGGCAAATGGGTCAAAGAATTGCTGAGTGTATTGTGGGCTCATCGAACAACGCCGAGGAGATCAACTGGAGAAACTCCGTTTGTCCTATGCTTTGGCAGCCAGGCGATCTTACCCCTAGAGATCGGCTTCCCGACCCTCAAGTCGCAAGTTTTTGATATAGGCCGAAACGACATGATGCTGGCTTTGGATTTGGTTCTAATCGAGGAACAAAGAGACCGTGCCCTTGCGTCTATGGCACGATACCAGCAACAGTTGGCGAAATCGTACAATCAACGAGTTCAGCTGCGCCGCTACACACTAGGAGAATTGGTCCTGAATAAGGTGCTTCCAGCCGACAGGAAGCCGGCTGATGGAAAACTTGGTCCAAACTGGGATGGCCCCTATCAAATAGATTCCATCGCAGGAATAGGGGCGTATCGGCTGAAAGATATGATAGGAAGGAGTCTTCCAAGGCCTTGGAACTCGACCCACTTGCGAAAGTTTTATCATTAAACCTGACTTGTAGGGAATGATTTTAGTGTTAAACGATTCGCCGTGTACAAATTCCACTTTTGTAATACGAGGATACTAGTCGAAAATTGTTCTAAAAGTGTTCCGGAAAAGCCTCTAGATTCGGAGCGCCCTTCGTGGATATCACGATCGGCCAATCAAAGTCTCCGGATTTGGAGCACCTTCGGCGCATGACGCCGTTGGGCCGAAAAAGCCACCGGATTCGGAGCACCCTTCGTGGATATCACGATTGGCCAATCAAAGTCTCTGGATTTGGAGCCCCCTCGGCGTATGACGCCGTTGGGCAGAAAATGCCTCTGGATTCGGAGCGCCCTTCGTGGATATCACGATCGGCCAATCAAAGTCTCCGGATTCGGAGCGCCCTTCGTGGATATCATGATCAGCCACTCAAAGTCTCCGGATTCGGAGCCCATTCGGTGCATGACGGCATCCAAGCCTAAGCCTGGAGCTGAATAAATACCTAAAGAAAATGCCAAATTCAGAATCTTATCAACACCATTTTTGGGCAATGCAATGAGCATACTGAATAAATATTTAGTGGCGTGCTCCATTAGGACGAGCCGGCAAAAACCGTTTATTCGAACAATCTCTGTCCAATAAAGCACAAAACATGCAAACATAGATACGCCAAAGAATTACATAATTACGCAATTTGACAAGTAATTATAAGGAAATTGGAATATTAACAACATCGCATTTTATTCATCTGACAAGTAATTACATAATTTTCGACGCAATCCGCGCCTGAACATTATAACAAATATTTTTATGCGGCCTCTCCCTCATCGTCACTCTTTTCGACCTCAAAGGCAGAAAAGGGAAAATGATTGTGTCGGTACAGTGGCAACGCCGAATCGACACCCTTTTCTTGAAGAGCCTCTGCAGCCTAAAGTGCCGCGATCCAACCGTGCTTAAATCCCTGATTCTCGCATCAGCAGACCTCCTCTGCAAGCTTCTCCTTCATTTTGTCGATCCCAACCTTTCGGCCCGCATGAAAGCCTTGCTCATAACCTTTGGACCTCGCATTTTCTACGGCAAACATGCTAGCCATGTCTCGATCGGCAATGGCATAACTCAATAGCTGTTGGGTCACCCTTTCGTCCACGATTGGATTAGATCGACCCACCACATGCAGCTCAGCGGCTTTAGCCATCCTAAGCTCATTAAGTTCGTGCTCGGCTTTCTCCGCTTGAACATCCGAATTGCGGACTCTTTCGTCCATCTTCTCTATCTTCTGCCGCGCAGCGTGCAGGCGCATGCCGAGTTCGTAAGCGGTGTATAGCCCCTTCACCGCCCCGTGGATTCCATCTCAAAAGACGTCGAAATCTTGTCGTCCAACCATCGACTGCTGCACCTCCGGTGGAAAAATCTGTCGAGCAAATTCGACCGCTACCACTGGGTCCCTGATAATGGAGTCCGCCTCCGTCATCGGTCTGTTCCTGAGGAAAACTGGGAAACTCAACGGTCGCGGTCGCGGTCGCGAAGAGCTTCCCCATTGTTGTTTCTCCTTTCGGGGTGATCTGCTTCGACGACTTGGAGGCTGATGTTTTTCCCGTTTTTTGGACGCCCCACTTCCCGCACGGGTGGCTTCTCTGCCGCGATTCATCGCAATATCAAGCTCAGCCAAAGTTTGACCTTCGCCTCTGCTGTTGAAGAAAACTCTATTTGCCATTCGCGATAAGTTGCCTTGAAAACACTGTAAGCGAAGTTACTGGCGCAAACAGCCACCCCCCATTTATTTCTAATACTTGCAGCGCCCCCGAGGCAATTTCATTAACGCCACTCTCCAAACGATAGGGCAGATTTATTAATCTAGCCGGCCGCCTACCCTGGCCTCATGCCGATCAATATGTGCTGCAGCCAGTTCATTCACCAATTTTTGGCTTTTAAAACGGCCTAACTATCTAAACAGCAATTTTTGATCAATGCCTTTGAAGTTCATGCACTAGCTGGGGCAAGGGCAGATTTATTAATCTAGCTGGCCGCCTACCCTGGCCTCATGCTGATCGATATGTGCCGCAACTAGTTCATTCACCAATTTTTGGCTTTTAAAACGACCTAACTATCTAAACAGCAATTTTTGATCAATGCCTTTGAAGTTCATGCCGATCGATATGTGCCGCAGCCAGTTCATTCACCAATTTTTGGCTTTTAAAACGGTCTAACTATCTAAACGACCATTTTTTATCAATGCCTTTGAAGTTCATGCACTGGCTGGGGTAAGGGCAAATTTATTAATCTAGCCGGCTGCCTACCCTAGCCTCAGGCCGATCGATATGTGCCGCAGCCAGTACATTCACCAATTTTTGGCTTTTAAAGCATCCTAATCATTTAGTCAGCAATTATACAACATTTGACCCAAAGCAATTCCATTCATTAGTAACAGCGAGGCACAAAATGAATTTTCATTAAGTAAATTGGGCACAAATTGTAACCATTTTACATATAAAAATTACTAAGCAAAAAACTGTAAAAAGCTGAAAAATACACGCAAATCCTAAAACAAAAAACAAGCGCCTTTGAAATCAGCCATCGGAATCAGACTCCAGCGGCTCAACATCCGCTTGATCATATGGAATTGGCGCAGCCAAAGACACATTAGCGGTAGTAAGGGCTTTGAGCCAGCAGTGTTTAAAGCCCCGATTCTCAAACTTGGGGACTTCGTCTACGTATTCATCATAAGCATATTTTTTTCGGGCATCAAATGCGCCGGAAGGCTTCAGGTCAGCTGCTTCCTTCGCCGACTTCATCTCTTCCAACTTAGCCTTCAATTTAGAATTCGCCTCCTGGGCCAATTTCAACGCGACGTCGCTCGCATTCGCCCTCTCCTCGGCGACCGATCTCAAATGTCCAGCGTTACGGGCACTCTCCAACTTGGCCTCGGCACGAGCACTCTAGATCTGCGCCCTACTCCTTTGGCCCTCAACCTCCGCTTGTAAACGGCCAATCTGCTCCACGGCATCATGATAGCGACGGCCTATGTCGGCTATCCTTCTGACGGTCTGCAAAACAGGAAGTTAAAACCAAAATAATGTGTAAGTAGAAAAGACAGAGTCAAGATATGTACCAAAAGAGCCGATTGCGTGGCCAACGCGATCGCAACCAGATCCAGCTCCGCCCGAAAAGTCGCCTTATCAGCAGGCAGTGAAACGGACGTCGCCAAACTAAGTGCAACCGCTGGATCTTTGATTACCGAAGCATCGGAGAAGATCGGCGTATTTTTCATCTTCGGCTGAATAACAAAAAGGTACAATCACATCCGATTCCTCCAAACGAGGGCGTTTGTCAGCACGATCTTCTTCTTAGCCGGCTTCAACATCGGCAGGGTGCTTCTCCACCCTCTGCTCAGCTTCTACACTGGCCTACACCAAGGGTTCTGTTTCGGTGCTTCTTCCTTTTGCCGTCACTTCCTCAATAACGGGTGGGGAGGACTGAGACTGGGACTGAGATTCGGCAGCCCGAATCTCCTCAGCTAAACTTTCCGTGTTCGCTTTCTTGGCAAGCTTAGTGAGGCTCAGCCCAGCCATATTTTCTAGGTACGCGCCGGGAAGATCCTCCAAACCCTAAAAAATATCGTCAAGTGGACGGTCCTCTCGACCCAAGGTGGACGGATTATCAGCCGAATTGAGGCCGGCTTCCTCAAATGCTAATTTCAAAGCCTCGTCAACCTCTGTTTCGGATTCGTCTGATTCGGCAGCCTCAGCTACTTCCGGTCACTCTGAATCTGATTCCTCGCAACCAACTTGCCTCAAATTTTTGAAGTCAGTCAAGATACGGGCAACAAGAAACTCCTCACCGATCGGAATTGGGATATTTTCTGCCGCTGAAAAGGTCGTATAAGTCAGCTCGTAGCGGAGTAGAACGTGGGCCGCCCTCCCCTGCTTCTGTAGACTCCGTCGGCCGAAGTACTTGAGTGCAGTCTTGATTTTCGAAAGGACGGCGTCGTCAGTTGAGGTCAAGATTTTCTTCAAATCGTTCCCTGTAAAAGCAAAACCATAAGGTCCCAAAAATGAAGCTTTATAAATTTAACAAATGAATAAAAGATGATACTCGGCCACCTGGTTCGCCTCTCCATCTAGGAATACAATCAAGGCGATCCTCGCCTTCATCAAATTCCCAGTTTCCTTGGACGACGACCATAACATCATTGACTCGCTTCCCAGAGCTGGAAAGCATAGTCACTAGTTGATGGTCGGTGTCTTTGGCTCTAAGGAAATAACGCCCGTGCCGACCAGAAGACTTGGCCAAGGCATAACAATGCCAAATAGCGGGTATGCCAAGGTTAAGCCCAAGGCGGTGGTTTAGTGCGACAATCCCCATCACAATCCTAAAGAAATTGACGTTGGGCTGCGAAGGGATTAACTCCCAATGGTAAAGCACGGCCCTAAGGAGTCGGTGAAAGGGGAAACGGACCCTGCCCTTTGCGATTGAAAGAAGAGGGAAGACGATTATGGTTTCATCAACCCTCTCCATATCAAGGGTGTCGTCTGCCACAAAAGACAGACAGACGCCATCAAGGATGGAAAAATGGCGTCGGAAGCCAGAAATTCGATCTGGTGAGAGGAGACCTTTTAAATGTTTCGCTATTCTCCCCAGCCAATATGATTGTGCTAAGCCAAAAAACAAAGCAAGGAAAGAAATTCAAGGCAGAGAAGGAGAGAACTTACAAGTGGCGAAGGAGGTAGAGAAGAGTAGGAGGTCACAGAGGTAGTTCGGGAGGCAATCCAGCAACGGACATCTAAAAGCGTGTATCTATTTGAAAAGACATCGAAATTTTAAATCACAATAAATGAGAGCGTACAAAGAGGCGGGAAGCTAAAATGATAATCGAGAAGTGTGTGGTCAGACATTCGCGTAGGAATACAATCAGCCGCCGAATTTCGGCTTTGACTCTTCAAGTTTAAAGCTAAACACTCCAGCCAACTGCCACTAGTGGAGTGCTTGAGGGGCAACTGTGGGGGCCGAATACTGGGAGTCATAGAGATTCTGGAGATTTGAAACATTCGGCCCTTGCCACGGAAACTCGGACCCAATCTTATTCGGCTAGAAAGTCGATTAAGCAAGGGGCCGAGTGAAGATCGGTTTATTACAAAATATGTCGAATAGGAGGTTAGATTTGGAACTAATCCCGAGGACCAAAGAAGAAAAGATATAAATAGAAGAGACATCAGCCAGAAAGAGGTATGTGATAATTGTGGTGTTTAACTTAGAATACAAGTAATCTAGAACGAGAGACTGACTTGTCCGTCGGAGTGCTAATTCCGGCGCCCCCGACCGGAGTGTTTACTTCCTTTCAGGTGCCTATCGGTGGATCACGAGCGTCCCCTAGGACCAGAAGAGTATTTCCAAAAACCACTTCCCCACAGATCTAATCTCATAACCAAAATTACGAAGTGGGCTAACAAGTAGTGTCTCAACTTCCTAGTGGCCCAAACTAAAACTAAGCAAGCCTTCTCCAGAGGAGTGTAGCTGGTCTCATAATCCAATATCTTCTTGTTTAGATAGTAGATAGCCTTCTCCACCTTAGCTTCTGATTCTTGTGCTAGCATACAATCCAGGGTTAACTCTGTCACTACCAGATACATGATCAGTGGCTTCTCCGGCTCTAGCGGCGATAATACAGGCAGATTCTGAAGGTACTGTTTGACCTGTTTAAAGGTGAACTGATATCAATCATCCCATCGAAACTTCTTCCCCATTTTCCAGAGACCAAATAGTAGTTCACAAGTCAAGGTTAATTTTGAGATAAACCGTCTTATGAAATGCACTTTTCCTAGAAAGTCGTGCACCTCCTTTCAGTCCTTGGTGGTGGTATTTCTAAGATGGCCTTGATCTTAGATGGATTTACTTCAATTCCCCTCTGCGCAATTAGAAAACCTAACATCTTCCCTGCAGTCACCCTAAAAGTGCACTTCTGCAGATTTAACCTTAGTCTGTACTCCCTGAACCGTTCAAAAAAAATTTCTAGCGCTGTGTAATGGCCTTCTCGCTCTTTAGATTTTACAACCATGTCATCCATATACACCTCAACTTCTTTATGGATCATATCGTGCGAGATTGTGGTTGTAGCTCTCCGATATGTAGCCTCGGCGTTCTTCAACCCAAAAGGCATGACCCTATAGCAGTAGGTACCCTATGGTGTGGTGAATGCAGTCTTTCTTTGTCCTCGAACGCCATCAAGATATGGTTATACCCTGAAAACCTGTCTATAAATGACAACAACGCATGGCTAGCGGTGAAGTCTACCAATTTATCGATGTGTGGCAACGGATAGTCATTCTTCAGACTAGCTTTATTCAAATCCCTGAAGTCGACGCAAACTTTGATTTTGCCATCTTTCTTCAAAACCGGAACGATATTTGCTAACCAAGTCGGATATTCTGATACCATCGAGAATCCTGCATTAATCTGCTTGGTGGCTTCTTCTTTAATTTTCAGTGCCCAATCTAGGCTGATTCTGTGAAGTTTCTGCTTGATTGGTTAGGCCTTGGGGTCAAAAGGGATTCTATGTTATATAATCTTAGGATCGATTCCACGCATGTCTTTGTAGGACCATGCAAAAACATCTTTGAAATCTTTTAATAAAGTGATTAAACGCTCGCGTTCCTCCAAGGACAACGTGGACTTAATCTAGACTAAGTGTGGATCTTTTTCAATACCCACATTAATTGCAATGATCTTATCTGTGTAAGGCTTAGCACATCTCTCCTCTTTTTGGTCAATCAAATTTTTCAAAGCCCGAGAAATTTCTTCCTCTTTGTTTAAGTCAAAGTTTTGAAAATCAACATAAGTGCAGCAAACTAAAGGCACAGAGTAGTAAGTGAAGTCTACTGCATTGCCATTGGTAAAAGTCCGGGTCCTCTGCTACGGTTGACTCAAAATAAAAACTAATTGAAGGCCTCGACAAGACTTTGGCACCTGGGTTACCACCCTTGAAAATGCTAGACTCTGACTTACTAAACTGACTCGAGTTTGATTCCAACTCAACAGACTCAGTGAAATCAGACACAGGTTCATCATCCAATTCAGAACTTGCAATAAAGCCCTTCTCTAGCTCCCTAGTGAGGCACCGCACCCTTGATGCATCCAGAATGTAATTGGTGGAGTCCATAATTGGTTCCTCCCCGATCATAGAAATAGTAAAGGTATCTCCCAAAGTTCTCCGTACTAGTCTCAAGATCAAGAGATCAACCAATGTTACCCCTACTCCAACCTCATTGCTATTTGAATCGTTATCTTTACTACGGCTGGTGTTAATGCTTGGATCAACCCCCTCTTCATCACTATCTTGGAGTTGCTGGTCGAAAAACATTTCGAATCTGGGATACACTTTCTTGTTGAGGAATCCACCCAAGGCTCAAGGAAGCCACATAAGGGGAAATCCTCTCCTTCGACAAAGTGCCCACTCAACATTCCCCAGATTGGCCTGTGAACTAGCTCGTAGTGTTTCCCGAATCTCTTGGCCTTGGCGCTTTCTCTCATCTCTTCTTCCTTCCTTCTCCAATCTTCTTTCTCCAATCTTCTTTGGTGGGTACATAGCTGAGATCAAAAGCATGTGGATTGTGTGGCACATTAGCTAGCACGCAACACCTTTCCTCCCACTCCTTCCGGGTCCTATCCTGGGAATGTGTCTCAGTTTATTCATAAAATAAATAGACTAAGCACTAACATACATGCCCTCATCTTCAGCCAATATTGTCTGCACCACTTGAGCTTCTGCTGGAGTGAACCTTGAAAGAAACACATCCTTATCACCGTGATTGATTTCCAGCAAAGGTGTAGTAACCTCTGGTGGTGGGCAAATAGATGTGTTTCCAAAAGGAGTAGCAACTCCTCCCTCATGAGGGCATTTTAGCATCTAGTGCAGGGTGGTTGACACAGCCCTCATGTAATGCAACCAGGGTCTCCCTAGAAGTAGGTTGAAGGTAGCTGGCACATCAAGCACATGGAACTCAATCTCATGCTCGGAAGGGCCCACTTGGATCTGCACTTTCATCGTCCCCTTAACTTCTCTGCTTGTATTGTCGTATGCCCGGATCATCTGGGTTGTGGGAATGAAATCCGCCGACCTCAGGCCTATTGTATAGGTGGTGCGAGAAGGACAAACGTTGATAGCAGAGTCAGTGTCCAATAGAACCACTAGAACTCATTTTCCTCTGCACTCAACAAATATGTACAATGGCTTGTTATGAGCCGATCCTTCTAGTGGCAGCTCCTTATTAGAAAAGGTGAGCATAGGCTTGGGAAGATCAAGCTGACGAGCTGCTCTGGTGTAGTATCGATGGATAACTTGGCCTTATCCATCGCAAAGTCATGAGGAGGGCCCAAATGGAAATATCAACCTGGATCTTTTTTAATTATTTTATAACCAACTTTCCTTGCACCTTTTTCTCCTTCTCCTTCTCAACCTCCCAGTCCTTTCTTGAAGGTTCAGCTAGGTCCAGGTGTGGGTGTTTGAAATACCGTCCACTCCTGGTTAGGTGGTCTATTTCTTCCACATACCAAGTACAGTCTGGGATATGATCTCCCCAGTCTTTATTTGTGTAGACAAGATGCAAATCACTGTCTTCCCACCATTCACCTTCTCCTTCAATCACCAATAGGCAGTTGTCTGGCTCCACTCGAATCACTCCCAATGGGCAATTATCCTTCTCAGGGTGGCAAGGTGTTGTAGCCTTCTGACTCTCTTTAATCCGCCCCCGTTCAAACTACCTCAGCACTGCTTCTAGCTTAGCACTTTCAATTGTATCAAAACCTGATCCTTGGGTTTGTTTTTCTATACCACTGCTCTCTGGAAATTTTTCTTTCTGTTTGGTTTCCTCGGCTGCCACAGCCACCACACTCTTCTTTCCCTCAGGTTTATTTCCTGTTTCCTCCTCTTTGTTAGATTCATCACTCAACCACCCTCGATTATCAGCTGACAAGCTCAGATCAAACCAACCAATCTACACATTGTCCTGGTCCTATTCTTTGAAGAGTTGGAGGTTGTCCAAATCTTCCTTCATATCTGCAAGATCATCTAACCCTTGGCATAGGCCGTTTTCTCTAACCACATTAACACCAACTGAGCTCGGCAGTACTACCTTAGGCTTAGGTTGAGCCACAGGAATGATGTATTGGCTCGGTTCATATTCCTTCTCAGATAACTCCCCGAGAATTTCTAGTGATAGACTGGCACTTCCTTCCAAGGTCAAAAACTTCTCTTCTTCGGGTGTTGTCACCACATGTTTATGAGGCTTGGATTGTGGGTTGGATCTCATGACGTAGGTGGTAGCACCTGTCTGTTTTATGGCCATGTTGTTAATGGTAGGCATAATACTTCATGGAATTGTGCCTAGGTGGAAGAGGGTCTGGAAGTGGTCAAGGGTAGAGGGGTTTCAGATGCCCCTTTTTCATTAACACTTGCATGGCTTGAGATAGAGTCATGTGAAGCTGATTGAATGTCCTTTGGTTTTGAGTAGGATTAGAAGTTTGTGGGCTCATATTGGCAAAGGGGTCAGCAGTTTTGGTAATGGTGTCAACATTCATCTCTGAAGGCCTCGCAGCTGTGCTACCCCTGGTAGCATTGGAACTGTGAATAAAAGGCCTTTTGGCTGGCTCATTGTCATCTACGATAATACTCTGTTTCATAGCGTCTTCAATTTGAACCCCCATTTCATGAAGCACTTTAAAGGTAAACCATGGGAGGACTATCATTTTCTGAAGCAGTTTACCGTGAAGATTCCAGACAACTATCCCGATTTGGTCCTTTTCTAAGGGTCGGGTGGTCATCATTGATGCCTTGGCCCTCCATCTAATCAAAAACTCTAAGAAGCCCTCCTTCGATTCCTGACGCGTCGTGTCAAGATGACGAGTTGTGACCTCGATCTGCGTGTTGTAGAAATATTAGGCAATGAAAGATTTGGCCAGCTCCTCCTAGCTTTGTTTCACAGAGTCCTCCAATTTAGCATACCAGATGGCAGTTATGCCAAACATGGTTCAGCCAAATAGCGATAGCTTCTGAAGCCTAGTCAGACCCATTGGTCGCAAAATATCAGAGAAAATGCGCAAATGCACCATTAGATCTCCAGAGCCATCGAAGCGGTGAGTATGCGGCATCTTGAACTGCTCTGGCAAAGTAACAGCAGATTTCGTATACCCATCCTCTATATCCGGAATAGAGTTAACCCCCTGCGCCTTCTTGAACAGTTTTTCAAGTTTGTTGACTTTGACCAGGGTCAGATCAAACTCTAACTCAAAAGGCGCCTCAATCTGGTAAACTGGGCCTCTAGGCAACTGAACTAGAATTGGATCTGCTTGGATGGGAAAAGCAGGAACACCCTCGGTTGGCGGATCCTGAGCTGCAGCAACATTGGCAGTGGTACCGGCATAGGAGTAGCCATGTTAGGTAAATGTGCAGAAGAAGCTGTAGCCAGTTGTTGTTGCTGTTGTTGCAACCTATTCGTGACCTCGACTTGACGGGCCATGTCATGCTGGAGTGAGTTAAATGACTACTGAAGACGAATAAGTAATTCCTCCAAGTCTGATGAGAAATATTGTGCCATTTTGGGAGTAGATGACTGTGCTTGAGGTGAATTGATTAGAAGTGAACTGAGGGGTGATTACTGAAATAATTGAACTGGTGAATTCTGTCTAACCTTTCTTCATTGTCCCCGAACAAGTTCTCCAACCTTACAAAGTCTTCTGACATGAGTCCAGAGTACTTGGGGGATATCAGAACCTTCTGAAGCTATGGTTTTAGACTACCTAGCAAAAGAAATAAAGAAAAAGCAACAAAATCAGAAAACGGACAGCACCTCAACACAAATTAATGTGATCATAGCTGGAAGACTGTACTCCCCATTGAATTTTGCCCCACGAACAGATATCAACTGTACCATTGATATGAAACACTCCTGTACAGTTTCACTGTAAAGCATATACCATGTAAAGAGAGCCAAAAACACCCCTATGAGGGGGGAAGGTTACCTTGTCCTAGCTTTTGGCATGATCTAGGGTTTCATTACTTCAAGCAAGTAGTTTCACAAAATCCTGCATATGGGCGAGCATCCTATCCTATGTTGGAACAGTCACTAGAGCTTTACTATATGCACTAGGCCAATTGGTCAAAAGGGTACCTCAGCAAGATTACCGAATATACCTCTCACAGCTAACACTGAAAAGTGAAAGGAAGATCAAGCAGTATAGCGGTAACCTAGATTCAAAGGTGTTATGTTCTCAACATGACATTGCCTACATCCGACCAGCCTTTTGACAAGCTTTAAGCAAGCCTCCGGCAAATCATCCAGGATCAGATGGTAAACACAGTGACTTACAGCACCATGCAAATGTAATGCAATGAGCATATATCTGTAAATAAAATGTCACATCATGAAGTCCCAGCCAAGTTCTCTAAGTCCCTAATAGAGTCCCCAAAAACTGTAGCTACCTTTTCGCGCTCCTCGAAGGGGTTTGGTCTCCTTGGATGTGATCATCCTACAGTTTGGACTCTCATGGTTTTGAATCGGTTTCACAAGTGCAATGTGAAATAGAAAAACAAATGAGAGTCCAAATCTGGCAAATTTTAGAAAATCCATTAATTATCAGAGATGTCAAAAATGGACTACATTGCCAGATTTCGGAGTCACCACCTAAATATTTTGGAAAATTTCGAAAACCTGTGACACGTGCCAAAGGCCACTTGTCCGTCATACCCAAAGTGTCTCTACTCTGGAACTTAGGTATGAGAGGGGAAGGTCATAGATTAAGCACCCCACTCATCCGATCAAAGATCGGCCTCTACTAATCATGAGATGATTTTTATGGACAATATATGCTTAAGTTCTGATTATTATACAGACTTACTACGCGAGGCACACAAGTATAGACTACATTACCCACTTTGAAATGCTTTGATTTCAAGTTTTTTTAAAAAGAGTTTTGAATATGTGCTACTTGAATGAAAAGCAAGTTTATATGTACATTTATCAAAGTTGTTCCAACTTAAGCGAAATAGCCTTCATCCGCAAGCATTCAAGAGGTATTTCAAATAAGCATGTAGTCTCATGGTAATATGCTAAGCATGGTAACACAAACACACATGCAATATGCTAAAGCAAAAATGCTCACCTAGTACTCAACCGAGGCAAGCTAAAGAGAAAAAAATAATTAGAAAAATGCATGTTCCTAAATATGCAAAGTGACTAATGCAACACATACGAAAATGCAACTATTAAGTTTGGCTTATTTAACATGCCATATGGGTCAACTCAAAGCATGCAGTAACATACGTATTCAAGTAAATAGGAAATGACAATGATATTAGAATGATGAACCAAACTCAATGCATGCAGAAATGGATACAAGGCAAAGCAATGATATGAAACGAAAAATATGATGCTATTACGGTAAGCATATAAATGAAAGAGAGAAAGAAATGGGGGTTGGAAGACATACAAATATTACAAGTTTGCCCTCACACAAGAGGGTCCGAATGAGTGTCCTAATTAACTAATTATTACAACACAATTGAATGAATGAATGAATTAATTAACTAATTATTTAAAGTCTAAATGAAAGCAGAGCGACTAATTAATTACAAATTATTTACAAATATGAATGTTAAGGCTACTAATCTAATGGACTCAAATAGGAAGCGAGGAACCACATTTACACAACTGTGAACACCCTCCGGAAACATCTCTGTTTACTGCCAGTATCAGCTCTGGTTCCAGTCAGAAAATTGTTCTGCTTTGGCCTGAGGATTTGCTTTGTTTTGCTGAAAAAATGCCACTGTCGTATAAAAGGGATGGTTGGCCGGCCTGATCAGGTGGTCCGTTGTAGATGCGCCCGAACGTCCCGGGAAAATACCATTTTGTTCATTGGGCTCACTACAGTTCGGACTTAAATGTCACGGTTTTTAATCTGATCTCGCAAAGTGCAATATGAGATTGATAAATCATCAAAGAGTCCAAATTTGGCAAATCATTTTGAAAAACTGATTTTTAGAAAGAAGTGCCAAACATGGACTACTTTGCCAGATATAGAGTCGCCACCTAAATATTTTATTTTGGGGGAATTTAGGAAACCCTGACTAGTGCCTAAGACCACGTGTCCATCATCACCAAAGTTGCCTCGACTTGGGAACTTGGGTACGATTGGGGAAGGTCATGCAATGAGCACCCCCGCTCGCCCGATCAAAGATCAGCCACTACTAAACATGATATCTTGTTTTTGAAAACATATGTGCTCTTATTCCGGTTTATTAGCCTAGAATTGCTACGTGATGCGCACAACATACAAGTATAGACTGGATCGCGTAATTTGGAACAAAACATCTCATGTTTGTTTTTGAAAGCGGTTTGCTACTCGCAAGTAGGCTAAAATGCGGATTTTGCCACCCTCAAGTGGGCTTAGAAAACATGGTGATTTGCCACTTTCAAGTGGGCTTAAAACTCACAATCGATGGATTATTCCAATTTAAATAATCCAACCTTCACCCACAGGTATTCAAGCAGGTATATCACATAAGCAGTTAGCCTCATGGCAAGCATGCTATCATGGTAGTCACTCACACACATGCAAGGATGCTAAAGCATAAACACTTAACGAGTACTTTGAGCCAAAGAAAGAAGCTAATTAGAAAACATGCATGAATCCTAACTATGCTGAGATGCCTAATGCAACGCATGCAAGAATGCAACTAAGATAGGCTCGGCTATTCTAAGATGGCATATGAGATGCTACAGGTAACATGTATTCAACTTGGAATTGAAATACGATGCAGTTAGTATGATGCGCCGAGCCCGGTGCATGCAAAACAGATGAATGGATGCAAACATACGAGCATAAGGATGCTAATTGAAACGTGCCCTAAAACTAACCATCATAAGCTGGTAAATAAAAGGGAGAAAGACGTGGGGTTGGAAGACATACATCACACACACGCACACTTATTACAACATTGCCCTCTCTCGGAGGGTCTGAATAAATAATATAGAATCGAATTAACTAATTATTACACAACACTAGCTAATTAACAAATTAACTAAACTAGCTTGCAAACTATGTAAAATGGACTGCCTCAGCTCTTCTTTGAATGATAAAGGATGCATGCATGCTCGAGTTGCCTTGTCGGGAAATCCATCGCGATGCCTCGACTCACCTTTGTTTGCAATTGATCTCAGAAACTTGCACAAAGCTCCAGAAGGCTGAAACTACACCCTGGGAACCCATGGGAAGGCTACCGACCAGCTCATGGCCTTGGAGACCACCTACCGACCACCTTTTGTGGGAGAAACCCAAAAGGGTGGTCCGCCTACCAGAAAAGCTGTTCGGCCGACCAGTTTTTGCCCTTGGTTTCTGGTTTTTCTGCAACAAAGGCAAGAGAGAGAGAAGGCAATGTATTTTCAACATATGTGTGCATGACCACTCCCCCATCATTGCATGAGCTCTAGGGAGCGTAGTCCTCGATCCTCGGGCCACCAATCACGCATCCCGATGGATGATGGCCGAGGAGTCGAATTGCACGACTCAATGTGAAATGAATGCACATACAAGCACCTAAAGCCAACAACTCCGTCATGGGTAATCAAGAGTGTCAGCGACTGGGAATCGAGGCACGTTTCGTCACTGTGAGTACGAAACATCCCTCGTTTCCCGTGCTCGGACTAACTCCTATACCACAATTCTCGATACGTCTCACTCGGACGATACAATACCTGTCTGGTTCGTCTGGTTGCACCAGCCTCAAATGAACCGTACATACAATATCGTGCCTACAAAGAAAGCAACTTAACAGGTACGATATCATTAGCAACATGCATAACATGCAAAATGATATGCAATATATACAAAACTATGTATAAACAATGCAAATGAAAATGCAATGCAATTGAAACATGATCAAATCTATGCAATGCAATTGAATCATGATCAAATCGTTTTCGCGCCCATTTAGTTGTTTGATTCGCGAAGTTCATCACGTTTCAAACACTTTCATCCGATCAAAACTTCGTTTCGATGTAGTTTTTTCGATTTCACAAACAAACCACGTCTAATATAGAACGGTCATACAGAACTATGAGTGTATAGATGGTGAAAGTATGGGCACATACCAGTCCAAGCTCAACAAGGAAAGGTGCAAACCCTAGATGGAGGTGATGCAATGAATGCATGCAAGCTACAATGCAACATCTACAATATGCAATGGAATGGATATAGTGGATTAAGGCCTACGGCCAAACCGTATCTTGCCTAGGAAAGGCATGGACACAAACAATCCACGTCTAACATAGAACGGTCATACAGAGCTATGAGTGTATAGACGTGAAAAGTATGGGCACATACCAGTCCAAGCTCAACAAGGAAAGGTGCAAACCCTAGATGGAGGTGATGCAGTGGATGCATGCAGGCTATAATAAAACATGCCCTGGAATGGAATATATTCAATGGATAAGGCACGCAGGCCAAACCAAATCTTACCTAGGAAAGGCATGTACACAAACAAACCACGTCTAACATAGAACGGTCATACAGAACTATGAGTGTATAGACGTGAAAAGTATGGGCACATACCAGACCAAGCTCAACAAGGAAAGGTGCAAACCCTAGATGGAGGTGATGCAGTGGATGCATGCAAGCTATAATGCAATATCTACGATATGCAATGGAATGAATATAGTGGGATGCATGACATATGCAATAAATTACAATGAAATGCATGACATATGCATGTTGTTGTTTTTTTTTGGTTTTGTTTGAAATGCATGTTGATGCATGCTGATGTAAACGATATGCATGGCAATGCAAATGATCTTGAATGTGCGACCACGTGTGTCGCTCAAAATGCTTATGAACTCGAATGCGCGACAATGCATATCGCTTGAAATGCATGATAATGCATGTGAACTTGAATATGCGACGACGCGAGTCGCTTGAAATACATGTACAATGCAACTTACCAAAAGTCGTTCGGGCACGAAAAACACCGAAGGACTTGCACCTTCAGAGGATTTAAGGTCTCGTAGACCGAGCGTATTTAAGGTCTCGCCAGACCATGGAAAATGCATAACAATGCATGCATAATGACGTATAACTCAACACGTGTTCGCAAAACAATGCGTGTGGGGCAACTTTCGAATCTTAAAAGAGGCAAAAGGATACAAAAAGGATACACCTTGCACATATTCGAGTGCCATGCACAGAAGACACGGTCCGAGGTCAAAACGGAGGCCAGTTGAGCTTCGGAAAGGCACTGTCTTGCACTATCTGGAGAAATAAATGCCCCAAACTATACATCTGACCCAAACAAGGTTATAGGAGGCTCACCGGCCATCAGGGGAGGTCACCGGCCATCCACCGGCCATCAAAACACCTCACCGGCCAAATATTTGGCCGATCGGCCAAAAATGTAGCTGACTGGACAAATATTGCTGAATCGGGGCAGTTTTGTCCTTTCGCCTTGGGTCTTATAAAATAGGGCCTCTAGCCCTATTCTTTTCACTTTCTCTTGGCCGAAATTCCTTCCCCCCTCTCTCCAGATTATTTTCCTCTCTCCCATTCGCCGCTTTCCTCAGTTTTACGGCCCATTTAGTTGTTTGATTCGCGAAGTTCATCGCGTTTCGAACACTTTCATCCGATCGAAACTTCATTTCGGTGTAGTTTTTTCGATTTCTGCCTCTTGGGGTTTGTTTCCCCCAAGTTTTCCTTGATTTCTGTGCTTTTTCCACATTCCGACTTTTCCGGCCATCTTCCACCCTCCCGGGGTTGACTTTTTAGTTGACCTTTCGGATTTTCATCCGGTTTCCACTTTCCCGGTCATTTTCACACCACCTTTGACATGGCGGATGATATTCCACGGGGCGGGACTCCTCCGAATCACGAGGTGGACCCGGAGGCCGAGCTCCTCCCCTTGAGCGTTCGCCCGTTCGACCCGACGACCTACCGGCCGGCGATCCACGTCCTGCCTCCCGACGGACTTCGCCAGTTTCGGAGCTTTGATAGGGCGATGCCTCCAGAGCTTCTCTTGCGTAAGCCTACATCTCATCTATCCTTCGGCACTTCCGAGGTAACATTCTTCCCTGTTTCGTTTTCCGCAATGTAGAACACTTAACTGCCGTAGTTGATTTTGTTCTTTAACTGCTTAACCCGGATGCATCGATACATTGTATGTTGTAGTTGACTGTGAACACACTTGCACTCGATGTCTGTTGGAATCTGAACACGTGCACACACGTTGCATTGTCACCAAACCACCCAAACACACTAGCACATCGCATGTTGTAGTTCACTATAAGCACACCGGCATTCGGTACCTATTTGAATCTGAACATGTGCACACACGCTATATCTGTACTGAACCACTCAAACACGCTAACACATCACACGTTGTAGCTCACTATAAGCACACCGACAACTGATAGTTGTTTGAATATGAAAATACGCACACATGCTATATTTGCCTGAATTCTGAATGCCTTTCAAAACTGGTATATTTAGCATCGCTTCGCAATTGTTTGTTTGAAAACAGGGAGATTCCCATACCGTCCGGGGGTATGGGAACATCGCCGCCCGAGACTGGTACGCTGAGCTACCCAATGCAGTTCGCCACATCGTAGATCAGGCCGGCTTCGGCGCATTCTGCAGAGGACTCTTCCAGCTTACTACGAGCAGGCCTCTCCTTGCCGCTCTAGTAGAGAGGTGGTGGGACACCACCGACTCTTTCCACTTTTCTGTCGCGGGAGACATGACGATGACTCCCTATGATTTCTTGATGCTCACCGGCATCGGGGTAGGGGATGATCCGATCCCTTTCGACACAGACAGGGACGAGTGGGAGGCCACTCAAATCTACTTGCTTGGCGAGGTGCCGCCTCTCGCGCGTCCTGGCTTCGTCAGGTATTCATGGTTCGAGGTCCAGTTTAGAGTTCAGCCGCCCTTAGTTGAGGAGGCTTCGATGACTCAGGAGGCGGTGGAGCGATATGCACACAGCTTCCTCATGTTTCTGTTGGGGACGACTATCTTCGCCGATCGGGCGAACATCGTGCCCCTCTGTTTGTTGAGCGCACTGGTGGATGTCACACGGATTCTGTGCTTCGACTGGGGTGGCGCTGCTCTAGCCACTCTATATGGATACATGAGCTCAGCTTCCCATGGCAGCGGACTGTTGCTCGGGGATTATTGGTGCGCTTGGGAGGTACGTTTCCTTTTTCTTCTTAACATTTCATTTCTGCTTTCTATTATCTATACTCTGTACTGCACTCTGTACACTGCACACACTGTGGTCTGCTTTACACTGACTGTATACTGTACACACGGCACACACATACTCTGCTTTACACTGATTGTATACTGTACACACGGCACACACATACTCTGCTTTACACTGACTGTAAACTGCTCACACTGTACACTTTGCTCAATACACTGCACACGGCTCTGCTATCTCTATTTTATTCCGTATTCTGCTTTATCTGAGAAACACACTGGTATTTATTCTGCAGTTGTGGGTCTACGCCTACTTTCTAAGACTCGCCCCCGTGCCAGACGTGGAGACCCCTCTCGTCGTTCCATTTTCGCGCCGTTTCGACAGGAGGTGCGTGCGGAGGCCTCGGGAGACGTTTAGCTTCTTCCGCCGCTATTTTGACACCATCACTCCCGCAGAGGTATGTCTTACTTGCAGTTCATTTAAGCTTCGCTTTACACTGTATTGTCAATAATAGTAGATAACA
This sequence comes from Camellia sinensis, assembly GCF_004153795.1. NCBI lineage: Eukaryota > Viridiplantae > Streptophyta > Magnoliopsida > Ericales > Theaceae > Camellia > Camellia sinensis. The sequence continues at coordinate 1,145,538 of NW_021025528.1, forward strand.
ATCTGTATTTCATTGTCAGATCACCTGGCAGCCTTGGGCTCCATTGCCAGCCGTGATTCGGGATCGGTTTGCCGGTGCTGAGGAGACCTCGCGTTTTCGGATTTTGCTGGAGGGCGCGGTCTGTTGGGCTTGGTACCTGGGCGAGCGTTTCCTACGTCAGACCCTAGGGTTACCAGAGCAGATAGTCCCGGTTCACCCTCCTGAGGATATGAGGGATACCGAGAGATTCACCGCCGAGCAGATGGCCGACTACACGATCGGCTGGGATGCGACCCGCTTCAGAGGCATAGGCGACTACGGAGAGTACGTGCAGACGTATGTTATGCGGCCTCTGAGCGGCGGCCATCGAGTTGAAGGAGAGAGGCCCGCGGCGCCGGCAGCTAGGGCAGGAGCGGGGGCTGGGGCAGGAGCATCGAGGAGAGCTCGGGTCCGCGGCAGGGGTGGAGCTCAGAGAGGGCGGGGGGGTGGCTGGCCTGCACTGCCCACTTCACTGACATACAGAGGGCAGGGTGGGGCGACCTACCAGATCCCCTTTGCTCCTCCTCTAGCTGACCACGTGTTGGTCGGTTTCCATGACTTGCCTCCGGTATGTATTACTACATTTTATGCATCTTGTATTGGCATTTCATTTCAGTTTATTTGATATTCCGCAGAATACTGATACCTTTGATACTTTTGCAGGCTTCTTCTGAGTATACCCGGCAGTCCTTGGAGCTGAATGCCTCCATGATGGGGATGTTGCAACGGACTTTCGACCTCCTGGCCCTTTATAGCATTTCGGTATGTTCTTCTGATCACGGTCTCAAACCATACACATAAACCGCTTCACATAATCTGGTGCACAACACAACACTTGATAAGCTGCTCACGGCATTCATACACTGTACTCATACACTGCATTCTGCACTGATAAACTGCTCACGGCATTCATACACTGTACTCATACACTGCATTCTGCACTGATAAACTGCTCATGGCATTTGCACACTGTACTCATACACTACATTCTGCACTGATAAATTGCTCACGGCATACTGATGCGTTTGCCTCTTATACTTTTCAGCCTCCTTTCTAGATTCCTACTGTGGGAGGTGTTCCAGCCGCCTTCTGTTCCTACCAGAGGAGATGGAAAGGGCAGAGTATTCCCCCGCACCAAGGCGGGGTGCACTCACGTCAGGAGTAGCTCGCGGGCTCCAGTCCCTGATGACGATGACGAGGAGTCGAAGGCGGAGGCGGAGGCAGAGTCGTCGTCGGAGGAGACCGGAGACGGCTCAGACTCGGGCTCAGATGACAGCGCTGATGATGCTCCTGGACCTTCGTCCAGGAAGAGGACTAGGACGGACTCCCAGGCCTGAGATCCTTTGTCATTGATCCAGATTTTTGCTGTTTTTCTTTTTCTTTTTCTTTTGTACCTTTTGCTGGTAGCTAGAGTACCTTGTACTGCCGCAGGCAGATTTTTATTTCCAAAACCATGTACTTGAAAAGGATGATGAAATAAAACAAACTTTTTGTCTGAAAAAGTGTTGTATTTGTACATTTCATATATTGCATCGCATTGCATCATGTTGCACCTCAATGTAAATGAAATTGATCTGTTGTCTGAAAATTGAACACTTGTATTGTAATAATCAGATAACGAACCAGCCAACAGAAAAACAACCCATACCAACCACTGCTCATTCCGAACACTCAGCTCATACTCTACTGGGGATTAATCTGCATACAGCTCGTAACACAGCGCTTGGTTCATTTTGCACACAGCGAATCCTGAACAAACAGCCCAAATCTGACAAGACGGACCATGAAGGTTGAATCTACTGAAGTTGAAGCACACTCAGATGCGATCTAAAACCCAGAAGCTTCAAAGAGGCCCAGGTTTTCCTGTTCACACTTATCGGGGGTGGACCCTGCAGTTGTATGAAAGAACCAAATCATGTTTTTGCACAAATGTAGAGAATGGCACAGCATTCTGAGCACAAAACGATTAATTTTTGAAATTGAAGAAGGGTTTTTTTTTTTTTTTAAAACCAGGGTAGTGAGCCTACAACTAGACATAGCGAGAATGACTCAACAGCAGAGACAAAAAAGGTAAACAACCTAAACACAATGAGACACACTCGGAAAAGACTCAAAACAAAGGTTGAAGTAAACAAGACAAAAGACACGGCATACAGACGCGTTAACAGAGACGGGGGACCTCAGATCACGAGGAGCCAGTTTCTCTGGGTATTGTTTCCCACCCTTCCCGATTTGTGATTCTCACAGCACTCGGCCCTCAGGCTCCCCTTTTTTTTTCTTTTCTTTTTTTCTTTTTTCTTCAAAATCCTTTTCCTCACTTTTCTCTCGACTTACACCTCTCTATTCTTTATTCTCTCATTTTTCATCCCTCCCCAGGGTGGTTGATAGATGAATAGGAAGTTGTGGGTTCACGCCCAATAGTATCAACTCGCAGCGATTCCTTCTGGTGATGTCCAGTCGAGGTTCCGGATGGGGAATGAAGTATCTTGACCTACTCCGATTTATGCTTCGTACTTGGTTTGATACCTCATTGCTTGGAGGATGTGAGAGCTTTCTCCCCTGTTGCAGTCAGCTTCAGTTGTGCCCTTCTTGGCAAGTATGTTGGCGATGGGGGAAAAACAGGAAGCCCAACTCAACTGTGCCCCTAGTTCATCATTATGACCATTTTTGTTTTGGTTTTCTACTAAAACAATTTTGACCAATATGAGAGTTAGATTAACACACTTGTTCGATTTTTGATTTGAAAACCATGCAAGTCAGGCTATGAGCACTGAAAATTTTCCTTTTTTGGGTCCCAGAAAATGGTCCAGTTTTGAAAAATAAAACAATTTTCGAGAAAACTAGTCATCCTCAGTAAAAATTCTCAAAAACTTTTTTTTTTTGGCAAACGGCCGCCGCCCAACGAGCGCGGAACTCACTCTCGAGATGCACAGCCTCGGATCAGAGGCAATGGAAAATTGCCCCTTGTTTGAAGGACGCTGCACGGCAACGGAAAGTTGTCCCTAGTTTGAACGGCGACTCATGGCAACGGAAAGTTGTCCCTTGTCTGGATGATGCCACAGCATATTGTAAACAGTCCTCACTAGTGATGATCCCGACCGAACTTTCTCGGATACAGAGAAAACGAAGATGGTCAAAACCAATATATGGACATAGTCACTCTGAAGGTGTTGGAGGCTGGACTTTGGGATGAAGTTGCCTACGTATCCGGTTGTCACAACCGAACTATCGGATTCGGGGAGGGCAAGAATAATCAAAACCATTACATGGACTGAGGCGCTATGAGAGCGTTGGGGGCTGGACTTCAGGATGAAGTTGCCTACGTATCCCAAACATGGGAATCAAGCCTTACGTAGTTCCGGTTAAGGTACACTCGGGTATTTTAACCTTCACCTTTTTAGGCTCTAACTTTTGCCAAGGCGCCCGATGTGGGTTTTCGACCTTACGAGCTTTTCTTTCCTTTTTCTTTCTTCCCTTTCTTTTTTCTTCTTTTGTATATTATTATTTTTTCTTTTTTGTATTTTTCTCTCTTTTGTATATTTTTTTTCTTTTTTTTTTGTATATATTTTCTTTTGCTCTAACTTTTGCCTGGGTCGCCCTTCCGGGTTTTTGGCCCAGCGAGCTGCTCAAAGGGTAAAAGTGTAACAAGTCCATGCCAAATGGTTTTAGGGTTTTGAAGCCATCCGTATCTAGGAGAGTGGCTGTTGCATTGACTTACTGAAGGACCCATCTTCGGCTCTTCGAGCAAATCGGACATTTTTGCCCCTAGTTTGGAGGGGTGCTTCTGTTCTAGCTTTACAGGCTTCTTCTGATGAGATTTGATCTTCTTGATCTGACTTTGGTGCCTCTTGTTCGAGGGCTACTTCCAATCTGGCCACACAGGGCTCTCTTGATGGTCGATCGTTGAACACTCCAAATTGTGGTTCAAGGCTTTAAAACAAGGGCTCGGGTCTTGAGGCTGAGAGCGATCCTAAGCTGCACAATCTCAAGAGTGATTCCACATAGGTCTTCGCAGGACCGCGCAAAACATTTTGTTTTTAAAGTTTTTAAAGAAGCGACAAATCACTCGCGCTGAAGATAGTGTGGAACCAGTCTGGATCAAGCCAGGGTCCTTCTCAATACTCACGCTGACAAGCATGATTTCAATCATTAAAGGCTTAGCACGCCTCTCTTTCTCTCAATTTGATCAAAGTTTGCAAAACCCGAGGAATTCCTTCCTCTTTGTTTTCACCGCAGTGTTCAAAAAGTTTTGAAAAACTTAGGTTAATGCAATGATTTTCAGGGCACAAGAGAACAGGTGGAATGTACTGTTGTTCCATTCAAGTCCCCTGGCACAACTAATTCAGAATAGTAGTAAGCATGGAAACATGATAGCCGCAGCTGTTTCATTCAGATTCCCTGGTTGCAACTGGCTCCATGACAGAGACAGACTCGAAAGAAAGCAAAAGGGTAATTACAAAACAAAACGGTGTTCGAGGCAACAGCTCCGGAATCACCCGACATTCTATACAAAGGGGACTGACTCACTACAACAAGACAGACCCATAAGCAAAAGGACTGACTCAAGACAATGAGACAGACTCAAAACAAAACAAAAGACTGATTCGACACCCAAACCAGAATTTACAAAACTAGCATTCGCAGATGCTCCAAAAATGCGTGCCAGACGCCACATCCAAAATACGCCGAGCACCGCCCGCAAGTGGTTCACTTCCTGATTACATACTCGCAGTATCAGTATCCTCAAAATCCAATAACTGGGTAGTAACGGACTTGGCTGAGGTGGGCGGGAGGATAACTTCGTTGTCGATCAAGTCTTGCACCTCATGACGGAGGCGAAAACAATTGTCGGTAGCATGACCGGTTTGCTGGTGGTACGCACAGTACAAGGCAGCATTATGTGTAGTAGGGTGATTCTTTGGGAGAGGCCGAGGCTCCAAGGGTTTAAGATGCCCCATTTCGGCAAGGATCTGAAGTGCCTTTGACAGCGGCATATAGAGAGCGTGAAAGACCCTGCGCCCTCGGGGCAGGTACATTGAAGGTTGAGTATTCTTGCTAGACGCACCAGCGAAAGGGTCGGCAGGCGCCGCCTTAGCTTTCTGATCTTTCCCAGGTGCAGGGTTAGGAGTGGAAGGAACTATTCTGGCATGACGGGGCCTATCCCGATTTTCTAACTGGCTTGTACTGCCTTCGGTTGGAGTGGGGAAAACATCATCCACAGCCTTAGCTATGACTGCGAATACCTGTTGTTTACTCATCCCCTCGGCTTTCAAAGCCTCGACTGCCCACAGCAGTTGTTCAATGGGATCGGCATCTGCCATCATTTTGTTCTTGCCTCTGGCCTCGTCTTGATCGAGGGTTTGGGTTAATGTTGATACGTCATTGTTATAGTTGGAGGCCACCTCGGGTTGGCTAAGTTCGATCACAATCCATCCCAACAGTGGGGGCTCCTGTGGTACAAAATTCCCGGCATACGGTGCGGCTGGTGGCGAAGCTGACATTCCATAAGCAAGATCCGCCACGGATCTCTGGAGGTCACCTATCATTCCCATCAATTCGAATGTGGTGGGCTCACGAGCCTGATACAACTGGGGGGTCCAGACCGGGTGCGCGACAGGCGACCTGGGTGGATGCGGTACATCGACATTGGTTTAGCTTTGCAGAGTGATTCCTTGATCTAATGCGGCCATTATAACCACAATATCCTCTGAATTCTGCGTCATGATAAGTCCGCTGTACTGAACGGTGACTGACGGATCAGATATCTGTCTTGCCTCAGCAAGGGGGAACACTAGCTATTCTATATCAACTCTCTGAACTGAAAGGAAAAACAAGCAGCGTTTCAACCCAAATGGATCAAACGCAGATGTAGCCGAACAACTGTACTCTACTGCTGACCATTGTTGCCCGAAATCACTGCCCCCAAAATACTGAATCGGATACACACAGATATAACTGATTCTCATAAACTGATACTGGTGCCCTCAAGCCTGATACTCAAACTTGCAAACTGATATGTACATTCCCTGTAGAGGCACAGTCTAAAGCACATAACAAATAAGTGAGAGCCAAAACACCCCTATGTTGGGGTAGGGTTTCCCTGTCCTATTTTGTCAAGAGCTAGGGTTTCACTATGCACGCAACGGTTTCAAACAACCTATTGGGTAAGCAACCTGTCCTAGTTTGGAATGGTCACTATGGATTCCGAATATGCACTAGGTCGAATGGTCGAAAAGGGTGCCCCGGTAACATCGGGGTTTGTGTTCCCATAATGTCAAAGCCCACAACCGGTCAGCCTTATGGCATGCTTTGACAAAGTCAAGCCTTCGGCAAACCGTTCAGGAATGACAGATGGCAAACATGGTGTCCTAGGCGCACCAATGCACATGCAATGCAAAGAGACACATAAATGAAATCAAAACAGGATATCACGAGTTCGAGTCAAGCTATCTAAGTCCCCAGCAGAGTCGCCAGAAACTGCAGACGCGCCCGAACGCCCCGGAAGGACAAGTCCCGTTCTGTTCGTTTTGGGCTCACTACAGTTCAGGACTCTTAAATTGTCACGGTTCTTAATCTGAACCAAAGAGTCCAAATCTGGCAAATCGTTTTGAGAAAAACAGATTTTTAGAAAAGAAGTGCCAAACATGGACTGCTTTGCCAGATACAGAGTCGCCACCTAAATTTTTTTATGGGGGAATTTAGGAAACCCTGACTCGGTGCCAAAGGCCACGTGTCCGTCATCACCAAAGTTGCCTCGGCTTGGGAGCTTGGGTACGATTGGGGAAGGTCAGCTATGAGCACCCCCTCTTGCCCGATCCGAAGATCGGCCTCTACTAACCGTGATATCCGTTTTTGAAAACGTTATGTGTTCTTATTCCAGTTAATTAGCTAGAATTACTATGTGATGCGTACAACACAAAACTATAGACTAGATCGCCTAATTTGGAACGAAGCATTGCATATCCATTTGTTTGAAAAACAGTTTGAAATTTGCTACTCGCAAGTAGGCTAAAGCACGGATTTCAACGAGTTGTTCCAACTCAAACAACCCAACCTTCACCCACAGGCATTCAAGCAGTTTATATCACATAAGCATCTAGCCACATGGTAAGCATGCTGTCATGTTGACATTCACACTCATGCGAGATGCTAAAGCATAAAAATACTTACAATGTACTCCGAGCCAAGACAAGAACATGTTAGCAATCAATGCATGATCCAAGTCCTTGTTAAGTGGCTAATGCAACGCATACAGAATGCAATCTAGAATAGGCTCGGCTAATCTAAGGATGGCATGTGAAAATGCACAGATAGCATGTATTCAAGTTAGATTTGAAATACTTTATGCAGTGAGCATGATGCGCCGAGCCTGGTGCATGCAAGACTAATGAATGATGCACGCATGCATAGTATAAGGTATGCTAAAGTAAACATGTCCTGATACTAATCATCAAAAGGAGGTAAGTAAAAGGGAGAAAGAAGTGGGGGTTGGAAGACATGCACACACGCAGCCACACTTATTACAAATTTGCCCTCGCTTGGAGGGACCGAAAGAATAATACAAGTTAATTAACCTACAAGCTAATTAAATATTATAGACCAATTAATTAATTAACAAATTAACTAATCTAATTTCAGAAATAAACAGCCTCGGGAAGAGGGTCCGATGCGATGCGTGCTCGATTCCGCTAAGAAGTCACTGTCATGCACAAGCTGCCTCTGCTTTGACTGTTATCCTTCTCTGAAGACTGCACAAATCTAAAAGTTACTTCCCTAAATATTGTGGAACACCACCGGCTGAGGGAATTGGTCACCGGCCATAGAGAATGGTCACCGGCCACAAATTAATCCATCGGTCGCTTATGGATGGCTGGTCGGCACTTCAGATGGCCGGCCGCCCAAATCTTCCTGCAGAATCTGTTTTTGACAGCAGCAGAGGGCAAAACATAGCATGGCAATGCATTTCAAGCAATGTATGCACCAATCACACCCCTTATCATATTCATGACTCAAAGGGATATGATTCTCGATTCTCGGACCACCAATCGCGCATTTCCATGCATGATGGCCCAAGGAACCAAGTATGCATTTTGATATGGAATGTAATGCACATAATCAAACAAAGGGGGCTCAACCTCTATCATACTCAACTCAAGAGGTGAAGCATGCATGCCAATGCAATGCATCCTAGGTATGGAGGCTAGTATGCAACATGGCAAATGCAATGTGTAATGTAGGTTAGGCACACAACCTAAGTAAAGAAGCATGTAAGGCATAAAGCAATGCAACCTACAAGTATGCAAGACATAATATGGACGTTCAAGCAGGCAAGCAAGCAAGCATGTGACATCATTCAATCATGCAACAACACACTAGTATGCAACAACACACAAGGTGAGCATGCAACAACATGCAAAGGGGTGGACTTAAACTAATTTGGACAGCCCTCTACTAGGTCCAAAACAGTGGCCAATGACTAAGGAATTGAGGCCAAATGCACATGTAAGCATGCATGCAAACATGGTCCATTACTTAGGCACCAAAGAGTAATTCTCAAGCACACTCAAGAGGATGCAAGCATGGGCAAAAGGCATGCACATTAAGCTCTGAAATTGCATGGAAAAGAGGTGCCAAACTGACTAATCAACACAAGCAAAGCATGCGAGTAAAGCCTAAAATCTGAGACAAGCCAAAGGAGGTTAAACCATGATCATATGACACATGAAGCAAATGATCAAAATGAATCAAAACAGTCCTAAAACATGTTAAGACAAGCCCCAAAAAACCACTTAGATGGCGTCTAGATGATCTACGCATGGAGGCATGCACAAATGCTTAAACATGGAGCATACAACACAACCTCTTAAGGCATCAAAAGAGCATTAAATGCAAGCATGCAAGCATGTTAAGAGGACTGAAATGATGCTACAAGTGGGGTCAAACCACTGAAATAAACCAAATGAAGCATGCTCAACACTTCACACACTCAAAGCCTACAAGCTAGAATGTAAAGAGACTACATAAAGCATGTCAAGCATGGCTAAAGCAACTAAGAACAGAGCTAAAGCATACTAAAACATGCATGAAAGCTTCACAAAGCTAATAAAAGCTTCACAAAGCTAGGCCAAAACAAGTAAGCATAATAGGCTAAATGCTAGGCACATATTAAGGCAAATCATGGCATTACAAGACATGTATGCAAGGCAAGCATGGTGTGTTTAAACCAAGTAAAAACAATGCTATATTATGACAAAATAAGCACAAATAACAACTAAGACATGGTCAAAATGCACTTAAAAATGGTGCTCACACATGAGGCTAAAATGGCCATTTTCAAGGACAACAAGGAGAGGGGGTGGCCCTCTCCTTCTTAGGACCTCAAGGCACCATCCTCACCACTAAAATCCCTCAAGATTTCAGTGGTGAGGAGGCCCAAACAAAGTGGTCCCGGAGCTCACCAAAATAGCACAAAAATAGGGCCAAACAAGGCCTAAGAGGGGTCAAACACCCCCAAACGACAAAGCAACCTTAAACAACTATGTTAAGCACTCAAAATCAAGACTTTTATTAGTTATGTACAAAGTCTAAACACAGTTTCAAGATTGGTTAAAAAGCTATGCAAAAATGGGGAATAAATGGTGAATTTCTTACCCTTGATGACCCTCTTCACAAACAATGTTCCAGTTGGTTCTTCAAGCTTGAATCTACTCAAGAACACCAAGAATAGCTCTCTGGCCCCACAGAAACCAAGAGAAGGTGTAACTCTATGTGTTTGTGTGCAATAGTAAGACTAAAACACACACTTATGCACTAAAGAAAGAGATATAAAGATAGAATAGCTACAACTATGAACTAACCCTAACTCAGAGCTCCCTCTGTATTTTTTTTTTTGTCTAACCCTAATGGAGCAACCTAACACCCTCAAGGGCCTCAGCTCCAAGAGAAGGTGTGATGGTGAGTGTTTGTGTGTAAAACTAAGGCTAAATACACACACAAAACACAAAAGGAAGAGAGACATAGATATAGGATAGATACAAATCCTAACCTAAAACCAGAGCACTCTAACAATGTTGTCTAAGTTGTCTAATCTCTAAAAGAGGGAGAGGATGCCTCTTCTTATAGAGCTTCAATCTTGTAAGCTTACAAGACAAGCTAGCTAATAGGGAAATCCCTCCATACACGTGTATGGAGGGGAGCCAAGTGCATGCCAGCTGCATGAAAATATCTGCAAAAGCAGATGCATAGTAGTCGGCCGGCCAAAAATGCAATTGACCAAAAAAAGATAGCCAGCCGGCCAAGAATTTGGCCGGTGGCAACAAAACACAGCCGGTGGCCTCAAGCCATGGCCGGTGGAGTGTGGGGATGGCTCACAAGCCATTCCCTGCCCCTCCAAGGCAAAACACAAGTGTTTGGTGCAAAACCAGACACAAAATAGTTGAGTCGAGAGATCCTGAGGCAAGGCGCGTAGCTGAGACCTCCGGGAACTCAAGACGAACACAAACATGGATGATCACCGAGTGTTCAAGCGGTGACGTCCAAGTCTTGAGGACGGTCAAAAATGGGGTGTCTACAAGTGGCCCATTGCTAAGAGAATGAGGACCAAATAACATGCAAGCATGCATGCACACAAGGACCAACACTTAGGCATTGAAGAGCAACTCTCAAGCACACTTAAGAGGATGAAAACATGGACAAATGGTGTGCATTATAAGCTCTGAAAATCAAGTCATGGAAGGTGCTAAACCAACTAGAAAAGACAAACAAAGCATGCAAGCAAAGCCAAAATTCAAGGCAACCCAAAGGTGTATTGAACTACACTTAGCAAAATCGAACATGGCATGAATTAAGCAACCAAAATCAGAGTTTTAGCATGTTAAGACGAAGCCAATAACACATCTAGATGGCATCTAAATGGCTTAAACATGCAAGCATGCACAAGGGCCTAAACAAGGGGCATAAGACAACAACCTTTTAACACATTAAAGGGGCATCAAATGCAAGCATGCAAGCATGTCATGAGGACTGAAATGACATGTTAAATGGTTCCAAACCACTGGAATAATGCAAGTAATGCATGCTCATGGTTCATACACTTGAGGCTTACAAGCCAAGAATGCAAAGAGGCTAAACAAAGCATGGCAAGCATAGCTAAGACAACCTGCATCAAACCTTAAGCATGGCAAAACAAGCCTAAAAGCTTCACAAAGCTTGGCCAAAACAAGCAAGCATGGTAATCTACATGCTAAGTACATGTTAAGGCAAATGATGGCATTACAAGACATGTATGCTAACAAGCATGGTGTGCCTAAACCAACATAAAACAGTGCTATAGCATGGCAAAATAACACTAGATAGCAGCTAAGATAAGACCAACATGAACCTAAATAAGATGCTCACTCGAGAGGCTAAAATGACCCTTTTCAAGGACAACAAGGAGAGGGGGTGGCCCTCTCCTTCTTAGGACCTCAAGGCACCATCCTCACCACTGAAATCCCTCAAGATTTCAGTGGTGAGGAGGCCCAAACAAAGTGGTCCCGGAGCTCACCGAAATAGCACAAAAATAGGGCCAAACAAGGCCTAAGAGTGGTCAAACAATCCCAAATCTCAAAGCAATCTTAAACAACTATTTTAAGCAGGTAAAACTAGAACTTTTATATGTTATATGCAAAGTCTAAAAACAGTTGCAAGGTAGTCAAAAAAGCTATGAAAAAATGGGAAATAAAGGGCAAGAACACTCACCCTTGAAGAACACTTCCAAGATCACAAGACCAGACCTCTTTTTGGATCAAAACCAGCTCAAAAAGTCCAAGATCAACCCCCTAATGCCTCAGCAACTAAGGAAAGGTGTAATGGTAGGTGTTTGTGTGCAATAGTAAGAACAAACACACACTTAACTCACAAGGGAGAGAGGTATAGAGATAGAATAGACACACACTTCTAACCCTAAAAACCAGACCTGTGGAGCTTTTTTCTCTAACCCTAATAGAGGGAGAAGAGGCTCCCTCTTATAGAGCTCACTCTTGCAAAGCTTCTCAAGTAAGCTAGTCAAGAGTGAAATCCAGGGGAGCAAAGTGTATGCTAAAAAAGCTCTAACCCTAATAGAGGGAGAAGAGGCTCCCTCTTATAGAGCTCACTCTTGCAAAGCTTCTCAAGTAAGCTAGTCAAGAGTGAAATCCAGGGGAGCAAAGTGTATGCCAGCTAGCACAGCTGGCATAAAAATATCTGCAAAAGCAGATGTACAGTGGTCGGCCAGCCAAAAATGCAATTTGACCAAAATATATGGCCGGTCGACCATCTAGAGTGCCAACCGACCAAAGATATGGCCGATGGAAACAAAACACTGGCCGGTGGCCTCAAGCCATGGCCGGTAATGTGTGGGGATGGCCCACAAGCCATTCCCTGCCCCTCAAAGGCAAAACACAAGTGTTTGGTGCAAAACCAAACACAAAAAAATCGAGTCGAGAGATCTCGAGGCAAACCGCGTGGCCGAGACCTCCGGGAACTCACGACGAACACAAACATGGATGATCACCGAGTGTTCAAACGGTGACGTCCAAGTCTCGAGGACGGCCAAAAATGGGGTGTCTACACCTGGTGAGATTTAATACTCAATTTTAACATAGAACCATTAATTTCCATAATGAATAAACAATATAAGAAAGCCATTCATTTCCTGAATTTCAAATATGAACTTTTGCCAATTTCACCAAATATTCAGATTTTGTAGCCAATTTCTTTCTATCTGAAATTTGACCAATTCAAATTCGATCAACCACTCTAAATCCGCCTTCCGTGAAACCTGAGTAAATTCAGAAAATTGTAAAACGATGTTCTCAAGCAATCAGCTTAGCTATGATTTTCTCCATAGAATTACAACAATCCATTAAAAATTATAGTCAAAACAAGAAAATAGAGGCAACCTCTGAAAACTGTACAATAACATATTAAGAAAATAAGAGCAGATGGAAAAACTCCAAAATCTTAGAACTTCATTTTTGTAAAAATAATTTGGTAACTTCAGACAACATAGTGACCCAAATAATAAACTCACCACTTATAACTAAGGCACCACAAATTAACTAGCTCACAATTCAATCAACTCTATAAAATGAAAACAGAGGGGCCTAAATTACAAAGGTTAGTAACTCACAAGTATTCCTCCAAGATCCTCGGAAGAATATGCATGGACAAGTTTCCCTCTCTCTCTTTTCTTATACATGGTGATTATTAAAGAAGGAAACAAAAATAAACAAGTAAATAAATTTCAAAAAAAAAAATGATCTAGCATTGATGTGGGCAACCATATTGACCTTCGTTGGGGCCGAGTAGACTTGGCAACTGTATTAGTCTCTGTGGTGGTATCAGTATCAACGTCTTGAATGCCATCCTTTTCAACAGCTGCAAGATGCATACAAAGAGGATCCACATCAAACTATCATGATATTATTAAGTGCAATCTAAATTCATTTTCATCTTGATGTACCTTCATCCTTGATTTTTGCTGCTTGCTGCAAAAATAAAAAGAAAGATTTACAAACAGAAAAACGTAAGAACAATTTTTTTTTAAAGCTTATTAAATCTAATTTGAAGATAAATGCAAGAATTACCACTTTCAATCTCTTTAGGATGTTGTCAAAAAGTGATGTATCAAACGCCCAATTATTTTTGGGTTCATCCACACCAATACCTGTTGTAATTTTTAAACTGTCAAACTGCTCTATATGTGCTGAATTGTTCTTACTCTTCGAATAAATGAAAAACTCATCCCACAACAAGTTTAACCTTATTAGCTCCTTTGATTCATAAGACAATTAAAAAAATAAAAATAAAAGAACTCTCTATTCTAGGCAACATAATAGAGGATGAATTTGACAAATAAACAAAAATCAGAGCAAAAAAAGAACCTGCAGTGTCCTATTTGTCCTTAACCCTGGCATATCCTTTGATCCCTTGCTTCTCTTTCCCAAGCCCTTCACCTTCTTCCCACCCCTACAACACAATTCCATCTCCACACCATCAACATTCATCGAGCACACACATTACACATACATACAGATTCAAACTTGAGCTGAAGCAACTGTGTTATGAAATTTCAAATTTTTTTTTTTTTTTTTTTTGGTAATCTTATACTCAAAATAGTGCAGAAAGAGAGGAGACCGCACAGCTCAACAAGCTCAAGAAGCCATAGAAACTCAAAATGTACATATTCAACTCCACAGACATCCAAATCAAACACCAGTTTCGAGCTAGAGAGAAACTACAGCCAACTAATAGCATGTACAAACGCAGTCAAACGAAAGGACAATTTGTCTGCATGAACAAACTGAGAAGAGAGAGAGAGAGAGAGAGAGAGAGAGTACCGATTAAAGTTTAGAAACAAAGTAGACTATTCACCACCATCGGAGCTTGAAATGCGAGTAATCGAGGGGTTAGAGTTCAGATCTGAGCTTTTGGAAATCACTGAATCTCTGAATCTTTGCAAATGAGACAGTGGAGCTCGCTACCTCGACGGTGCAGCTTCGAAATTGCTTCGATGGAGCTTCGATCTGAATCTTCGATGGAGCTTAGATATGAATCTTCGAATAGAGCTTCGAAATCGCTTCGATGGAGCTTCGATCTGAATCTTCGCTGGAGCTTGGATCTGAATCTTCGATGGAGCTTAGAGAGGGTTGAGAGGGAGACTGAGATGTGTACGTATAAGGGTTGAGAGAGAGAGAGAGAGCTCTGAATCTTCGATCGAAATCGTCTTGTGTACTATGCTTAGAGAGGGTTCTGATTCAAAATAGATTTCACAAAAGGAGGCGCGTATGACTACCGTATTTGGAGGCGTTTTTAAACGTCTCCCATTATAAAACGGTGTCATTTTGTTTAATAGAATATGCGGCATTTATAAAACGCTGTTAAACATTGATAAAAGTGACGTTTAAAAAAATGTCGTTAAAAAAACGCCACCATACCTCCTTTTTCCTATAGTGTTAATATATTTTTCTCGGCCAAACCAAACATAACCATGAAATTAGTAAATTGTGTGGGCTAAGGTAGAAATAGGCTAAAGTTAAGGTGTGTTGGCTACTTAGGAGGTTAAGTTGTCTTAAGAGCATGGGGTGGCTTTGGTTAAGGCAAGCCACGTAGGGGTCTAAAAGGGCTAAGTAATGGAGCCTATGGGATGGATAATTTCATAGGGTGATGAAACAGCATCTATGGGCCTATATATAAGGAATGGAGGCTTTGGCAAGGCAAAACAGGTAAGAACATGAGTGAAAAAAGAGCCGAAGGAATAAAGAGCTCAAAGGGAAAATAAATAAATAAATAGTAAGGGCAGTATTGAGATGAGCTATATTATACCTTGAGTAGCCATAAATTATTTTATAAGTTATTTTATGCAAATCATGTTTTTTTAATTATATTAACATTCAATTATGTTATTCATTTTATGAGCCATGCTTATTTAAAATTAAAACCCATGGATATGATTGTTTAAATTTTGAAATTTATTTGACGATAAGTATATAACCATTTATTTTTATAAGTACCACCACTGAGGTCCCATACCTTGGGGGACTTAAATAACCATTGGCCCTCTAATTAGTCACTTTGTGACCCTCTGTCTATCATGGATCCATTGACCCTTTATTCTGTTCTATACAGTGGTTATAATTGTTTTGCATATACGATTTTTGTATTGTATGTCTGTTATTTAAAATAAATTATTCATACCAAACTATTCATCATTTAGCCTAAATAACTATCCATGCTGATTTGTATACCCTTATGCTCTTAATATAATATTTCTCACTCTGCCACGTGCTTATAACTGTTAAAACCCTTTCAGGTGAATAAACTTAAGAAAGAATGGTTTTACCCCATTACTCAGGACTCAGACTTGAGATGAACATCGTGTTTTTTATTTTTGTTTTTTCCCTTGTGTTTATTTGTAATTATTATCTAACTTATGTTACATAAATAGCAATTCCTATGTACGCTCCAGATATTTATCTACATCTTTTATCAATTGTTTAATTAATTAAATTAAAAATAAAATAAAATAAAATATTTGATTTTATAGTTATACTCGCTAAAATATAATCTAACTTAAAATTAGGGGCATTGTTATTACCAAAACATAACAATGTGATTAATATATTTTTCTGGGCCAAACCAAACATAACAATGTGATTAACAATGTGATTAGGGGCATTTTTGAGGTGTGTTGGCTACTTAAGAGGTTAAGTTGTCTTAAGAGCATGGGGTGGCTTTGGTTAAGGCAAGCCACGTGGGGGTCTAAAAGGGCTAAGTAATGGAGCCTATGGGATGGATAATTTCATAGGGTGATGAAACAGCATCTATGGGCCTATATATAAGGAATGGAGGCTTTGGCAAGGCAAAACAGGTAAGAACATGAGTGAAAAAAGAGCCGAAGGAATAAAGAGCTCAAAGGGAAAATAAATAAATAAATAGTAAGGGCAGTATTGAGATGAGCTATATTATACCTTGAGTAGCCATAAATTATTTTATAAGTTATTTTATGCAAATCATGTTTTTTTAATTATATTAACATTCAATTATGTTATTCATTTTATGAGCCATGCTTATTTAAAATTAAAACCCATGGATATGATTGTTTAAATTTTGAAATTTATTTGACGATAAGTATATAACCATTTATTTTTATAAGTACCACCACTGAGGTCCCATACCTTGGGGGACTTAAATAACCATTGGCCCTCTGATTAGTCACTTCGTGAGCCTTTGTCTGTCATGGATCCATTGACCTTCTATTCTGTTCTGTATCGTGGTTATGATTGTTTTGCATATACAATTTTTGTATTGTATGTCTATTATTTAAAATAATTTATTCGAACCAAACTATTCATCATTTAGCCTAAACAATTATTCACGGTGATTTGTATATCCTTATGTTTTTAGTATAATATTCCTCACTCTGTCATATGCTTATAGCTGTTAAAACCCTTTCAGGTGAATAAACTTAAGGAATAATGGTTTTACCCTATTAATCAGGACCAAAACTTGAGATGAACATCGTATTTTTTGTTTTTTGTTTTTTTTTTTCTCGTGTTTATTTGTAATTATTATCTGAATTATGTTACATAAATAATAATTCACATGTACGCTCCAGATATGTATCTACATCTTTTATTTCATTCCGCTGCATTATTTAATTTAGTTCTTAGAAATTTTAGAATTAATTAGTTGCGAATCCAACCATAGGCACCGAGGTGGGTTGTGACATTGAGGCCTATAATACATTATTTGGAACTCATACCCACTTAAAGCTTAAGCCTATAATTAAGACCTATCTCTTTTACTTTTTATCTAATGTAGGATTCTACCTTTACACATGTTCTAATAATCTTGTGTGAACCAAACATCGGGTCTCGTCTTGCTCCCTTTTGAGTTTGATCTATCATTAGCAAGTTCATCACACACTCCATCATTTGCCACCATACTTCATCGAGAGTCATCTTATCGTGGTCCAACCTTGCCACGTGCACCAGGAATTTTCTTTGCTCCATCAAGAGTCATTATGGATTTTTCTTGGTCCATCGAGAGTTTCTGTGCAAGCCCAAGGCCAACAATATTGATGCTCTAGGAAGGTTCTCCCACAGATTACTAGCCATTGGCTTTGATACCAGTTGTTAGGGAATCGAAGAGCCCACAAGAGCATAACAATCACTGGCCCAATCCATTGAGAAGAAACTTCAGAACCCATATGTTTAACATCAAGGTCCAACATACATTATTTAGAATTCATACCCACTTAGAGAGTCCATCTAATGTATAATTAAGACCTATCTGTTTTACTGTTTATCTAATGTGGGATTCTACGTTCACACATATTCCAACACCAAATTGGGCATGAATAGGACTATTGAGAAGATTAAATCCAACCAAATTAGGAAGATGAATTTTAGATAAAGATACTTGTTAGACAAATAGAGTCCTAGATGAAAAGGAAAACATAGGATGAGACAGGGCACTCCTATATAAAGAGCACACCTAAATGGGTTGAGGTACACATGTCATTCTGCATGTTCTAGTAATTGATTATAACTTTCATTATTTATGCTATTGAGTATTCTCTAGAGAGAGAAAGTCATAAAATGGTGATTAATTAATTACCAAATAATGCTTGGATTTGGCATAGTAATTATACAACTCTTCAAGAATTTGAGACTTTACATTTTTAAAGAGTTGGGGGCATTGTTTGTATCATAAAATATTTCTTGTCAATTGTGGTCAAATTTTTGTTGATTGTGGTCTATTGATTATCTAGTCTTATTGATTGTGGCATGTCGATTATGGTTTGTCGATCCAGACCATGAATTATCTTTTTGAAAAATACCTATGGTCACATTATTATTATTATTGTTGTCTTGTTTGTATAGGAGGAGACAGTAACTTAGTTGGTTACGAAATCAAATGGTTGAAAAGTGTGGAATAAATATTGGAGAAGTTATCCCATGAAGTGTGGCATAAATTTTGGAGAAGTCATTCCTGTGAAAACAAACTGCCAAGGTAGTTACTTATTGTTTGTTTGAAGCCTACAACCTATAAAGAGGGCAAAAAGAAACATGCAAGGCATCAAGAAAGCATCAAACACATCATATACTTCTCTGTATCTTTAGGAGCAGTTTATCTTAATTTTTAGAAGTAGAATAGTATTAGCTCATAACCTAATTCTGTTCATCACTAGAATTTTTATCATCTTTGAAGATTAATGGAGTTGTCTTTTGTTATTTTTCAAATTTTGTTTCTCTTCCTTGAATTGTTTCATTTGAATCACTTGTTGGAATTTATTTGTGTTATTGGCAAAATTTGTGGCCAAATCGTCTATCGATTGTGACAAATCGTTTTTGAAAACAGATTTTTTTGAAAGAAGTGCCAAACATGGACTACTTTGCCAGATACAGAGTCGCCACCTAAATATTTTATTTTTGAGAAATTTAGGAAACCCTGACTCGTGCCTAAGGCCATGTATCCGTCATCACCAAAGTTGCCTCGGCTCAGGAACTTGGGTACGACTAGGGAAGGTCACTTCGTGAGCACCCCCGCTCGCCCGATCAAAGATCAGCCTCTACTAACCATGATATCTAGTTTTGAAAACATTATGCATTCTTATTCCGGTTATTAGCCTATAATTACTATGTGATGCGCACAGTATATGAGTATAGACTGGATCGCCTGAATTGGAACAAAACATCTCATGTTTGTTTATTTGAAAGCGTTTTGTTACTCGCAAGTAGGCTAAAATATGGATTTGCCACCCTCGGGTGGGCTTAGAAAACATGATGATTTGCCACTCTCAAGTGGGCATAAAACTCAGAATTGATGAATTGTTCCAATCCAAATAACCCAATCTTCACCCACAGGCATTCAGGCAGTTATATCACATAAGCAGTTAGCCTCATGGCAAGCATGCTATCATGGCAGTCACTCACACGCATGCAAGGATGCTAAAACATAAGTACTTACTGAGTACTCCAAGCCAAAACAGAAGCTATGTTAGAAATCCATGCATGATCCTAACTATACAGAAATGCCTAATGCAACACATGCAAAAAATGCAACTACAATAGGCTCGGCTATTCTAAAATGACATGTGAAATGCTACAGCTAACAAGTATTCATCTCGGAATTGAGATACAAATGTAGTTAGTATGATGCGCCGAGCCTGGTGCATGCAAAATAGATGAATGATGCAAACATGCAAGCATAAGTATGCTAATTGAAACATGCCCTAATCTAACCATCGTAAGTTGGTAAATAAAAGGGAGAAAGACGTGGGGTTGAAAGACATACATCACACGCACACACACTTATTACAGTTGTGCCCTCGCTCAGAAGGTCCGAATAAATAATACAGTCCGAATGAATAATTACAGTCCGAATAAGTACAAAATCCTAATTAATTAACAACTTAACTAGGAAAGTGGATAAATTAGCATGCAAGCTATGGACCGCCTCAGCTCTGTTCCGAATGATGAATGATGCATGTTCGAGTTGCCTTGCACGGAAATCCATTGCGATGCCCCGATTCGCCTCTGTTTACACTTAATCCCGGAATGATGTGCGAATCTCCAGAAGGCTGTTGATTTCTGATTTGCTGCAACAGAGAGCAAGAAAGGGGCATGGCAAAGTATTTTCACATATGTATGC
>NW_021025528.1:1190769-1215907 GCF_004153795.1 Camellia sinensis
CGTGCACGCAAACCGAGGTTGATGAGGGCCGCGATGTAATGCCATGAAAACATGATATGGGCTTATACCAACATGAGTGAGCCTCAGCCACACTCACATAGGATGCCGTCGGATAAAAATGAGGTGCCTCGAAATGCGTGCACACGGGCACGCAAACCGAGGCAACGGTAAAATGTGATGAAATGATATGAAAACATGATATGGGCTTATAACAACATGAGTGAGCCTCAGCCACACTCACATAGGATGCCGGCAGATAAAAAAGAGGTGCCTTGAAATGCGTGCACACGGGCACGCAAACCGAGGCGGTGGCAAAATATGATGAAATGACATGGAAATGATAATATGGGCTTATACCAACATGAGTGAGCCTCAGCCACACTCACATAGGATGCCGGCGGATAAAAATGAGGTGCCTCGAAATGCGTGCACACGAGCACGCAAACCGAGGCGGTGGCAAAATGTGATGAAATGACATGGAAATGATAGCAATCATCCTAATGGAATTCCAGCAATAACATATGGGGGAAAACAGTCCCGAAATGAGGCGAAATGACATGAAATGCATGGAATTGTCCCGAAATGTGAATTTAGGTACCCGAAGTGACCTATAGCTATGCCAAACATGCACAATATGGGCATGCAATGCAAAGACAGAAGCTAGACAGTCCCAAAAAATGCACTTTCACAGTTATAAACATGGCCAAACAGCAAGCATAGGTATGGCAAAAATAGCATGCAAGAATAGGGGCCAAAAGAGGGGTAATGAAGCAAGTGATACAAGCAAAACCCAAACTGAAAAATTTCCTTCTACAACACTGAAGAGGGACCAGAAATATGAATATTTACAGTTTATGGAAGCCTTAAAATCAGTATACAAACATGCTAAAAGTGTGATGCAAAATTAGGCTCAAAAGTGGCTACAACATGAAGCATACAAAATAATCACCAAACAGCCAAAGACCCTTAATAAAACATGTAGAATGGACCAAAATAAGCACTTTTCCAGTACTGTAAAATGGACAAAAACAAAAGCATGGTAGGCTAACTAAACATGCAAGAATGGGGAATAAAAGAGGGATATAACATGAAGTGACCTATGGAAGCCCCAAACCATGAAAGGACCTAAATGAAACATGAAGTATGGACCAAGATAAGAACTTTTTCAGAACTGTAAAATGACCAAAAACAAAAGCATGGTAGGCTGCCATTGCATGCAAGAATGGGGAAGAAAAGAGGAGTATAAAGGTAGGTACAGCATGGAAACCCCAAATGGTGTTGAGCCCTTCTTCAATGTTTAAGAGGGGCTCAAAATAAGCCTAATATCAGTTTACAATATGCTCGAAAACAAATTTCTCATGGGTCAAAAATAGCATGCAAAACTATGACATATAAGAGGATCAATGAAGCAAGTGTATCATGGAGGGCTCAAACAGGGTTGAGCCCTAAATGAAAAGTGAATATGAGCTCAAAAGAGGGCCCTTTTCAGTTAGGGCCGGAGCTTGAAACAAAAAGAAAGTGAGGCTTACAAATAGATGAAGAAAAAGGGTCAAAAGGGTAAAAGTATTACTTACCCTTGAAGACTCAAACTTTTGTTGCTTCTTGGATGAATTTGCAGCTTCTTTGGCCTTTGAGAGACCTTCCTTGTTGCTGGAAATGAGGTGGTGGTGGTAGAGCTTGGTGGTGTAGAAGAAATGATGGTTAGGGACTTAGGGTTTTTCCAAGAATTGAGAAGGATGAAGATGGAGTTGTGTATGGAGGCTTGAAGGAGAATTTTTCTAACCCCAAAATACTACAAGGCTTGCTTGCTATATAGGCCAACAAAGGGGTGTAAAGGTGGGGGAAAGGGAGAGCAAAATTCCCCCACGAAATATCCCCCAGATAAAGATCTTGTCTGGGGGAAACAGCTCCACAGCTGTAAAGTGTACAGTGTAAGGAAGCAGGCCGGCCTGGTACTTTTGTTGCAGGTGGCCGGCCGGCCACACCCCGTAGCCGGCCGGCTAGGGGTCAAAAGGTTCAATCATATTTTCTGGCCGGCCACCAACTGGTGAGGTACTCCTATGTGTGTACAACACAACCATGTGGTTAAAAGTCCAAGAAAGTGGGTCCAAGGGGTTCAACATTAGCTCGGAAAGAGGGGTTCAAAAGGGTCAATTTGAATTACTGGCCGGCCATGAACTTTTAGGGTCCTCTCATGTGTGTACATCACAAATATGTGGTTCAAAGTTCGAGAAAATGGGCCCAAGGTGTTCAACATTAGCCCGGAAATACGAAAAACGGGCGCCGGAGGGCGTCGGAGGATGTATAACTAGTTGCTGCAACAATTGCTGGCTTCCCACCCTTCAGTGACCTCCCCGGTGATAAAACAGAGGTACCTGCCAAAAATGAACGAAAACCGTTGCAAAATGAATGCTCGGGGACCAAAACACGCAGTTCGGGGTCCTGAAAATGGGCTGTTAAACACCGAAAGTGGTGTTCGGCCACGAAGTGGGTTTCCCAGACCCCAGTGTCCCTCAAAAGGGATTAAATAAGATGTATGCCAAAAACCGGAGCAAAAGGAGATGGTTAAGCGGTCCCGAACCGAGGCACACGGCCAACGGTCCCGAAAACCGGGAACCGGACTCCGAAATGGGCAAAATGGCCTACGGCCACCAAATGTAGCCTACGGACATTGAGAGATGGTCTACGGGACCTCTCCCTCCCCTCAGGAAAAGAAATAGAGAAAACCGAGTCTGGTTCTCAAACCGAGACAAGGCACAGAAGAAGGTTCGGAAGTTAGGAGGCAGGGCTCACGGCCGCGACTCTGAAACTTCTGAACGAGTACATTATGCAACATCACCAAGCACTCAATCGGTGACGTCTGAGTCTTAAGGTCGGTCAAAAATGGGGTGTCTACAAGGGGTCAAAAAGGTCAAGCTGAAAAGGTGGTCAGCCATACCAGATTGGTGGCCTCCCAGGTGAGTACAACACAGCTGTATGGTGGGAGACCAGAAATTGTGGCCCAGAAGTGAGAAAAACCAGCTTTCTAGCAAGGTTCAAAAGGGTCAGGAAGAAAAGCTGGTCGGCCTACCCATATTGGTGGCCTCCCAGGTGAGTACAACACAATGGTGGTATGGGAGACCAGAAATTAAGGTCCAAAAGTGAGAAAAATCAACTTTCTGTCAAGAAAATCGGCTAGAGGAGAGAGAAAATAATTTTCAAAAGAATTGCTGGTCTCTCACCATCCTACCACCTTCCTAACAATGAAAATAGGGTCCATACCAAAAATGAACCCTAACCGATGCAAAACGAGGGTGCGGGGGCCAAAACATGCGGCCCAAGGCCCCGAAAACAGGTTGTTAGGCACCGAAGGTGGCGTGTGACCACAAAGGTGGTCTCTCAGGCCACAGTGTCCCTTTAGGGAGAGGAAACAAGGTGTGTGCCAAAAACTAGAGCAAACGGAGGTAGTTAAGCAGTCCCGAACCGAGGAACACGGCCAACGGCTACAAAAAATTAGTAACTAGTCTCCAAACGGGAAAAATGGCCTACGACCACGAAACGTAGCCTACGGACAATGAGAGATGGTCTATGAGAACTCTCCCTCCCTTCGGGAAGAGAAAACAGAGAAAACAGGACCTGGTTCGCAAACCGAGGCAAAGCACAAAAGGAGCCCCGAAGTTCGGAGGCAAGGCTCTCAGTCGAGACTCCGCAACCTCAGAACGAGCACAATATGCACCATCACCGAGCGCTCAAACAGTGACGTCTGAGTCTTTAGGTCAGTCAAAAATGGGGTGTCTACAGTTGCCTCTCTTTGACAGAACTCGGAAGTCATAAGTGACGGGAGTGAATGTCAATGCCCAGAGACGACCCATTTTTGACAAGGCCGAAGACTTAGACAAACAGGCGAGATAAACAAAGATGTGCCCGCAGGCAGGGGCAAAATGCAAGAGACATGCACAAAGCTGATCATAACTTATGATCATGCAAAGGAAGCTGTAATGAAGCACATATACACAATAAATGCAACAATTTAAGCAAGCGAATAAGAACCAAACTACATTACATGCAGAAAGAATATAAAAAGATTATGCAATCTTAGCGAGCATATGCGATAAATACACAAAAGTGGACGAGGTATGATAGATACACAGAGTGAGTAAGCATGTGCGATAGACACACAAAGCGAGTGTAGTGCTAGATACACTAAAGTGAACATGCGATGGATACACAAAGTGTGCGTGTGATGGATACACAAAGCGAACGTGTGATGGATACAAAGCAAACGTGTGGTGGATACACAAAGGGTGAACACAAAGTGTGATAGATGCACTAAGCGAACAAAGTGTGATGGATACAGTAAAGGTGAACACAAAGTGTGATAGATGCACCATGTGAGCAGAGTATGATAGATATACTAAAAGTGAACACAAAGTGTGATAGATGCACTAAGTGAACAAGTGTGATGGATACACAAAAGGTGAACACGAAGTGTGATAGATGCACTATGTGAACAGAGTATGATAGATACACTAAAAATGAACACAAAGTGTGATAGATGCACTAAGTGAACAAGTGTGATGGATACACAAAAGGTGAACACAAAGTGTGATAGATGCACTAAGTGAACAAGTGTGATGGATACACAAAAGGTGAACACAAAGTGTGATAGATGCACTAAGTGAACAAGTGTGATGGATACACAAAAGGTGAACACAAAGTGTGATAGATGCACTAAGTGAACAAGTGTGATGGATACACAAAAGGTGAACACAAAGTGTGATAGATGCACTAAGTGAACAAGTGTGATGGATACACAAAAGGTGAACACAAAGTGTGATAGATGCACTAAGTGAACAAGTGTGATGGATACACAAAAGGTGAACACAAAGTGTGATAGATGCACTAAGTGAACAAGTGTGATGGATACACAAAAGGTGAACACAAAGTGTGATAGATGCACTAAGTGAACAAGTGTGATGGATACACAAAAGGTGAACACAAAGTGTGATAGATGCACTAAGTGAACAAGTGTGATGGATACACAAAAGGTGAACACAAAGTGTGATAGATGCACT
Source organism: Camellia sinensis (assembly GCF_004153795.1). Taxonomy (NCBI): domain Eukaryota; kingdom Viridiplantae; phylum Streptophyta; class Magnoliopsida; order Ericales; family Theaceae; genus Camellia; species Camellia sinensis. The sequence goes on from NW_021025528.1 coordinate 1,195,824, forward strand.
AAGTGAACAAGTGTGATGGATACACAAAAGGTGAACACAAAGTGTGATAGATGCACTAAGTGAACAAGTGTGATGGATACACAAAAGGTGAACACAAAGTGTGATAGATGCACTAAGTGAACAAGTGTGATGGATACACAAAAGGTGAACACAAAGTGTGATAGATGCACTAAGTGAACAAGTGTGATGGATACACAAAAGGTGAACACAAAGTGTGATAGATGCACTAAGTGAACAAGTGTGATGGATACACAAAAGGTGAACACAAAGTGTGATAGATGCACTAAGTGAACAAGTGTGATGGATACACAAAAGGTGAACACAAAGTGTGATAGATGCACTAAGTGAACAAGTGAAACGGAACTTCTTTGAATGAACCGTACATACAATATCGTGCATGAATGAGAAAGAAACTTGATAGGTACAATGCAATACAATGCATAATGCTTAAGGAAAGCAATAAACAAGCATAGCGGCGCTTTAGAAAGCACCTCATGAGGTGAGTGGCGGTGAACAGCTCTTCTCCGATGGGGATCTCCCCTTGTGCTCTTCGAACACTTACCTTCAACTTACAGTACAAATGCTCTGAAATACTGACAAGGGTTTTTCACGTAGAACACTTTGGATTCGGCCTTTCTTCCTGATCATATCCACAACTTTCCCTATTCTCTAACGGGGTGACAGACTAGGTTGGTTCAGTATCTAGAATTGAGGTGCATACACACTATCTAAACCTATGGGTCTTCCATACAGATTTCAAGCCGGGGATACACCCCTGGGTATTTAAACCAGACTTTAGTCCCGGAAATCCCGAACCTTTACGTTCTAGGCATCAGCCATTTGAACTCTAGTTTCCACCATCGCAGTTGGTCTCCTAGGAACTCATTGCAAACACGACCAAGATGTTCCTGGCACGAAACGGTACTCGAGGAGAGCACTTCTGATCGCCATTCTGGCTTGAAGCAGACTTGATCTCGAGCTTGAGGTAGAGGCACACTCATACTTCGGAGCATTGGCAAGACCTGAAGAGGTACACATGGAATGTAGTCTCGGAACTTACTGAAGTTGAAACAAACTCAGATACCCGACATTTTCCCTCTTTTCTTTTGCTTTGTAGTCTGGAACCCATATAGCTTCAAATAGGTCCTGGTTTTACTGTTCTGACATGACCTGGGTTGAACCCTGCTGTTTTATGAAATAACCAATCCTGTTTTGCACAGATGTGGAGAATGGCATGGCACTTTGAGCGCAAAACGATTTTATTTTTGAAATTGAGATGAGTTTTTGGCCGAGGCATTGAGTCTATGACTGAACACAGTGCACTACGACTCAACAATGAAAAACAAAAGGTAAACAACCTAAACACAAACACAGACACTCAAAAATGACTCAAGACAAGAATCGAGGTAAAACAAAAAGACACGACACTCAGACGTGCACAGGGAGCCTGTTTTTCTGGGTATTGTTTCCCACCCTTTTCTCATTTGTGATTCTCACATCACTCAGCCTTCAAGCTCTGTTTTTCTCTCAAAACCCTTTCCTCGCTTTTCCTCTCAGCGCACATCTCTCTATTCTTTAATCTCTCATTTTTCATCCCTCCCCAGGGTGGTTGATGGATAAACAAAAAGTTGTGGGCTCTTGCCCCAAGCACTCAGCTAGATTCTTCTTTTTCTACGCACGGCTAGTAAGTTCCTCCCACAGAGGGGTTGTGCTGCAACTAAGCGTGTAGCGAATCTGCAACTGACATCGACTGTCGATGCTCTGCCGGGGAGTTTGGACGTGGTTAGATCTGTCCAGATGAGGGAGTGGGATATCTTGATCCATTCCAGTTCGTGCTTCGCACTTGGCTTGATACCTCATTGCTTGGAGGATGAGAGAGCTTTCAGCTCCTTTGTTGACAGTTTCAGTTGTGCCCTTTTTTGGCAAGGAGAGTGCCCTTTCTGGCAGATAGAGTGCCCTTTCTAGCAAGTGTGTTGACAATGGGGAAAAGACAGAACACCTGACTCAACTGTGCCCCTAGTTCATCATTTTGACCATTTTTTGTTTTTGGCTTTCTGTTAAAACAATTTTGACCAAAATGAGAGTTAGATAAACATGTTTGTTCAATTTTCTGATTTAAAATCATGCAAGTCAGGCTATGAGCACTGAAAATTTTCCTTTTTTGGGTCCAAGAAATAGTCCAGTTTTAGAAGAATGGAATAATTTTCGAGAGAATTAGTCAACCTCATTAAAAATTCTCAAAAACTATTTTTGCAAATGGTCACTGCTCAACGAACACAGAACCTACTCTTGAGATGCACAACTTCAGATCTGAAGGAAAATGGCCCCTTTGCTTGGAGAGAACTGCATGGCAATGGAAAGTTGCCCCTTGTTTGAACGGCACCGCGGCGCATTGAATGGCAACGGAAAGTTGCCCCTTGTTTGAATGGCACCGCAGCGCATTGTAGTCAGTCCTCAGAGTGACGAACACAACCAAATTCTCGGATACAGAGAAGGCGAAGATGATCAAAACCATTACATGGGCACAATCAATTTGAAGTGTTTTACGGCTGGACTTCAGGATGAAGTTGCCTACGTATCCCAAAGATGGGAATCAAGCCTTACGTAGTTCGGGTTTAAGGTACACTCGTGTATTAACCTCTCCTTTTGCGCTCTAACTTTTGCCAAGGCCGCCCTTCTGGGTTTTCAACCATGCGAGCTATGTTCTTCTTTTCTTTTCATTTCTTTTCATTTTCTTTTCTTCAATCTTTTCAAGATTTTTTATTTCTTTTTCTTCATTGTTTTTGCATTTTTCTTTTCTTTCTTTTTTTTCTTGCTCTAACTTTTGCCTGGGTTGCCCTTCTAGGTTTTTGGCCCAGCGAGCCTCTCAAGGATAAAAGTGTAGCTTTGTCCATGTCAAATAGTTTTGAGATCCTGAAGTCATCTGAATCCATGAGAGTTCCTGCTGTTTGCTGACGATGCAGGAGTCCATCCAATGGGGGGCTGAATTTGCCCCTAATGTTGTGGGTAGGAACTCAGTTGTCCCTCAGCAATACTTTCTTCTTTCCTCCCTTCTGGGATTTGGCATTCTTGCCGATCTTCGTCTTTGACTCTTTGAGCACATCTGACATTTTTGTCCCTAGTTCGAGGGGTGCTCCTGATCTAGCTTCACAAGCTTCTTGACCTGACTTTTCTTGCCCCTAGTTCGCGGGCTGCTTCAAATCTAGCCACACAGGCCTCACATCATGATTGGCCTTGGAACATTCTGAATCCAAGTTCAAGGTTTGAAATCAAGAGGGGTCGAGTCTCGAGGCTGAGAGCGATCCTAAGCTGCACAATCTCAAAAGCGATTCCACACAGGTCTTCGCAGGACCGCACAAAACATTTTTTGAATTTTTTTTTTTTAAGAAAGCGACAAATCGCTCGCGCTGAAGACAGTGTAAAACCAATTTGGATCAAGCCAGGGTCCTTCTCAATACTCACATTAACAAACATGATCTCATTCATTAAGGGCTTAGCACGCCTCTCTTTCTCTCAATTGATCAAAAAATTTTTTTGCAAATCCCGAGGAATTCCTTCCTCTTTGTTTTCATCACAAAGTTCAAAAAGTTTTGAAAAACTTAGGTCCATGCAATGAGTTCGAGGCACAGAAAAGTAGGCAAAAAGTACTGCCGTTTCATTCAAACTTTTTGGCACAACTGGCGCAAGGCAGAAGCAAACACAAGGGTGTGAAAAACATTGTTGTTCATTCAAATCTGTTGGCATTACTGGCTCCAAGGCAGAAACAGACTCAAAAGAAAGTAAAAAGACGAACACAATACAAAATAGTGATGTCCGAGGTAACACCCTCGGAATCACCTGACTCCAACGCAACAGGACTGGCTCGATACCACAAGAGAGACCCGACTGACTCCGTACAAAAGACTGACTATGCACAAAACAACAAAACTGACCCAATACCCAAGTCAGGAAGTACAAAAACTAGCATTCATAAATGCTCAAAACAGTGCGTGCCATACGCCACATCTGGAGCAAACTGAGCGCCGCCAGCAGGTGGTTCACCCCCTGATCACATCACACTATCCCCTATAAGTTCACTGATCAAGTGCCGATAGACTTTGCTGAGCTGGTGCGGCGATGACCTTGTTGTCAAACAGATCTTGTAAATCATGGCGAAGACGAAAGCAACTGTCAGTGTCATGACCGGTTTGTTGATGGTAGGCACAGTATTTAGTGTGGTCATGCTTTGGAGGGATAGGATCGGGTAGAGGCCGTTGTTCCAATGGTTTCAGATATCCCTTCCAGAGTAAGGCCTCTAGAGCCTTTGATAAAGGCATATAAAGTGGGGTAAAAACCCTCTTGACTTGAGGTGGATATTTGGTTTTCTGTGAGCTACTTCCGGACGCACTGGTGAATGGGGTAGCTATTTTTGATGCGGGGGTGGTGACCATGCCCACTTCAGAAGATCTTGCAGCTGCATCACCATTAGTGGTCGCATTCGAGCTGCGGGAAAACGCCCTCCTAGGCTGCTCTTTCTCCCGGTTAAGAAGGCCCTGTTTCATAGCGTCCTCGATTTGTACTCCCATCTCATGTAAATCTGAAAAGGTGGGGAAAGGGAGAACGATCATCTTCTGCATGAACTTGGGTTGGAGGTTGCTCACAACCATCCGAATTTGATCTTTGTTAGTGGGCCTAAGGGTCATCATCGAGGCCTTGGCCCTCCAGCGGGCTACGAAATCAGAAAAACTCTCTTTGGGCTCTTGCCTTGTTGTCTCAAGATCACGGGTTGTGACCTCGATCTGTGTATTATAGGAGTACTGAGCGACAAAAGCCTCAGCCATCTCATCCCAATTCCTCTTAACATCGTCTTCCAGTTTTGCGTACCAGATGGCCACCACACCCGACAGGGTCCGGCCGAACAAAGAAAGCTTCTGTAGTCTGGTGAGGCCCATCGGCCTTAATATGTCTGAAAACAGCCGTAAGTGCACCATGGGATCCCTAGACCCGTCAAAGCAGTCAATATGTGGCATTTTAAAGCGGTCTAGCAACGTCACGGCTGCATCGGTATACCCATCCTCAATGTCTGGAATGGACTTGACACCCTGAGATTTCTTGAACAGTTTTTCAAGCTTGCTCACCTTCAATGCTGTGGGGTTCACCTCGGACTCAAAGGAAGAATCCGGCAGGTTGGTGGGTGTTTTGGATAATTGGAGTAGGATTGGGGGCGGAGCCGGCCCCGTCGGAATGTCCGTATCTCCCTGGACATTTGGTGCCTCCTCGGGTGCTGGAACTCCTGGTGGCGGAGGGGCTTGGTGCGAAGCAGATGCTCCGGTTTGCTGCTGTAGCCGGGTAATTAACTCTGCCTGTTGGGCCATGACAACGGCCTGCTGTTTGGCAAATTCTGCTTGACGAACAACGTCCTCCTGCATGGCTTTCATGCTTTCCTGGAGCTGACGCACCATGTCTTCCATCCCTGACATATTGCCCCTTGACATACTGCCCTGATTTATCTGAACTACCGGTGTATCTATCTCTGTAAAAACAGATATCTCAACCCAACTGCGCACAGGTGAGATGGATAATGACTGTTGATCCGAAGACTGTTGCACTGATGATCTGTGCCTGACTGGCCTTTTTACCCTGCCTCTGGCAAAGGAACACTGATTTCCCTTAAACTGAATCTCTGACCTGACAAAGTCTATCAGCACAAGTCCGATGAACCTTAGGGGATATTGGAGCCTTCTGAAGCTACGGTTCCAAGACTACCTAGCAAAAGAGAAAACATGTAGCATCTCAGCCTGATTTCAACAAAACAGATATGAGCGTAGCTGAATGACCGTGCTCTCTACCAAATTCTGCCCAAAAGTTCGCCTGTAAACTGATACCCTCAGGTAAAACTGATTCCCAAATACTGATGCTCGTAGGCCTGATACCCAGACTTGCAAACTGTTACATGCCTTCCTGTAGGGACATACCCTAAAAGCACATAGCAAGCAAGTGAGAGCCAAAACACCCCTATGTTGGGGTAGGGTTTCCTTGTCCTATTTTGTCAAGAGCTATGGTTTCACTACGCACACAGCTGTTTCAAACAACCTATAATCGGGTAAGTAACCTGTCCTAGCTTTGGAATGGTCACTATGGATTCCGAATATGCACTAGGTCGAATGGTCAAAAAGGGTGCCCCGGTAAAACTGGGGTTTGTGTTCACGTCATGGCAGAGCCCGCAACCGGTCAGCCTTATGGTACGCTTCTCGAAGCTAGCCTCCGGCAAACCGTTCAGGAATAGCATACGGCAAACACGGTGTCCTAGGCACACCAATGCAAATGCAATGCAAAGAAACACATAAGTGTAGTCAAAACTAGATATCATGAGTTCGAGTCAAGTTCTCTAAATCTCCAGCAGAGTCGCCAGAAAACTGTAGACGCGCCCTTGATGTCCCGGGAGGGAAATCCCGCTTTGTTCATTTGGGCTCACTACAGTTCAGGACTCAAAGTCACGGTCCTGTATCTAATCTCACAGAGTGCAATGCAAGACCGATGAATCATCAAAGAGTCCAAATCCAGCAAATCGTTTTTGAAAACAGATTTTTTGAAAGAAGTGTCAAACATGGACTGCTTTGCCAGATACAGAGTCGCCATCTAAATATTTTATTTTTGGGAAAATTAGGGAACCCTGACTCGTGCCTAAGGCCACATGTCCGTCATCACCAAAGTTGCCTCGGCTCAGGAACTTGGGTATGATTAGGGAAGGTCACTTCGTGAGCACCCCCGCTCGCCCGATCAAAGATCGGACACTACTAACCATGATATCTAGTTTTGAAAACATTGTGCGTTCTTATTCCAATTATTAGCCTATAATTACTATGTGATGCGCACAGCATATAAGTATAGACTGGATCGCATGAATTGGAACAAAACATCTCATGTTTGTTTATTTGAAAGCGGTTTGCTACTCGCAAGTAGGCTAAAATATGGATTTGCCACCCTCGGGTGGGCTTAAAAAACATAATGATTTGCCACTCTCAAGTGGGCTTAAAACTCACAATTGATGAATTGTTCCAATCCAAATAACTCAACCTTCACCCACAGGCATTCAGGCAGTTTTATCACATAAGCAGTTAGCCTCATGGCAAGCATGCTATCATGACAGTCACTCACACGCATGCAAGGATGCTGAAGCATAAGTACTTACCGAGTACTCCAAGCCAAAACAGAAGCTATGTTAGAAATCCATGCATGATCCTAACTATACAGAAATGCCTAATGCAACACATGCAAAAAATGAAACTACAATAGGCTCGGCTATTCTAAAATGACATGTGAAATGCTACAGCTAACAAGTATTCAACTCGGAATTGAGATACAAATGCAGTTAGTATGATGCGCCGAGCCCGGTGCATGCAAAACAGATGAATGATGCAAACATGCAAGCATAAGTATGTTAATTGAAACATGCCCTACTCTAACCATCATAAGTTGGTAAATAAAAGGGAGAATGACGTGGGGTTGGAAGACATACATCACACGCACACACACTTATTACAGTTGTGCCCTCGCTCGGAGGGTCCGAATAAATAATACAGTCTGAATGAACAATTACAGTCTGAATAAATAATTATAGTCCGAATAAATACAAAATCCTAATTAATTAACAACTTAACTAGGAAAGCGAATAAATTAGCACGCAAGCTATGGACCGCCTCAGCTCTATTCCGAATGATGAATGATGCATGTTCAAGTTGCCTTGCACGGAAATCCATTGCGATGCCCCGATTCGCCTCTCTTTACACTTAATCCCGGAATGCTGTGCGAAGCTCCAGAAGGCTGTTCATTTCTGATTTGCTGCAACAGAGAGCAAGAAAGGAGGCATGGCAAAGTATTTTCACATATGTATGCATAATTACTCTTCAAGGAGTGTAGTCCTCGATCCTCGTGCCACCAATCACGCATCTCGATGCATGATGGCCGAGGAGTCGAATTGCACGACTTGTTGTGAAATGAATGCACATGAAAACACAACAAGACCTAAACTCCATCATGGGTAATCCGGAGTGTCGGCGACCGAGAATTGAGACACGTTCCGTCACTCGGAGTATGAAACGTCCCTCGTTTCTCGTGCTTGGGCTAACTCCTATCCCAAACACAATGCAAATGAGATGACATACACAATGCGACTAACATACAACCTAGCATACGCAATACTATGAAATGGCATACACAATGCTCGATGTAACATGGCGTACACAATGCTCTAACATGCAACCTAGCATACACAATGTTATGAACTGAAATGGCATACACAATGCATGATGGACTTACACCAACATGAGTGGACCTCAGCCACACTCACATCAGTGGCCATATGATGGAAATGAGACAACCGAAACAAATGCAGACATGCACAGATGCAAAGGACTGATCCTAAGGCACAACATGCAACTCTAACTAAGCGTAGCAGAGGATGAAACATGGCATAGAATGGGACATGATACAGCTCTGAAATGGCATAAAAGATGGTCCCGAAACATGCAAATATGGCACACAATGCAAGCTAAGGGGCCCGGGTACCGAAACTAGTTAAGTGCGTTACTCTAGAGGTACCCAAAGCAATGCACCAATGCAAAACCAACCCCAAACAAACCCTAGGCAGGTCTGAAACAGTGGGGAAATGGCCTAAAATGATGGCTTGGAATGCAAAGAAATGGAGCTCATTCAATGGTCGGTAAATGAGGCATACAAGCCCGACTCTCAAACGCATTTAAAGAGTATAAAGCATGACAATATGGCATTCAAACAAGCTCTGAAATATGATGTATAATGGACCTAAAATAAGAAAATACCTCAGTATATACATGTAATGGACCCCGGAACTCAAAGCTAAGCAAGTGTATTGAACCACAAGCATGCAAAACAAACATCATTCAACCATGAGACCCAAAAACAGAGCTAGGGCAGTCCAAAATAAGCACAATATCAGTTTAAGGCATGGCCAAAAAGTGTTAAAATCAAGGGTCAACAAAGCATGCAAAGAAAGCTAGTGAACCATGAGTTGCATTACAACTATATGGAGCATATGAAGTGTCACGCCCCAAAATTTGGACAATTAAATATTAAATTAGGACTAACCCCAATCAATATTCCATCATCCAAATCCTAGGGGTGGAACAAAAAAAACTAAAACGCCAACCAAACCATCCACCATAAATTCATAACTAACAAATACCTCAACATTAAAGGTAGCAACAACTAGTCAAAACAACTTAAATAAAGTAAGGTTACAAACCATGCCAAATTATTCCAATACTAAAGTCATAAAAATAATAATAATAATAATAAATACTAAACTACTAACAAGCCAAACTCAAAAAAAAAAACAAAAGAAATCCAGAGATATGCCCAAAAACTTTAGTTATTTCTCGTCACCACCGTAGCCTCAACATAATCTGCAAAGGAAGCTCAGCTACGCTCAAAACAGAACGCACCGAGTTGCCAAGAGACAAAAACGGGTCAGTATACAGTATACTGGTATGAGTACAAGAATTGACACCCCGCGTGTCCACCAAACACAAACAAAAAGTACATATTTCTTATCACGGGACAAGACAAAGATGTTCCAACCGCACCGAAACGAATGGGTAGTTTCCGAGATACGGTGGCATTTTAGTTTCTTGTCCTTAACAATGAAATATAAATTGATTATAGAATAGACAATATAGAAATAAAAATATGGTGGGTCAGCCCTACATAAAAAGTTTAGTAAGACCCACCATCCTGCAAAACAAATAAAGTTAGTATAATTAATCATAAGTAGCTTGTTGAAACAATATAAAATTACACTGTTCATACTTAAATAATTCGAATTGATCAAAACTCAAAGAACGAAAGTTGTTATAGAATCAATTTCCTAAAAGACAACGTGAACGAATTTAACAGAAACTGAACAGGTTAAGAGAAAAACTTGATCTAAAATTCTAGACGGAATTCAATCGAAAAATATTAAACTGAAAACAAACAAAAACTGCCATAAGATGATTTTTTCTGAAAAAGTTTAAAACATGAAAAGTGTGCAGAATAATGTTTTACTTCAGTTTACGCGAAACCAATAAAAATGAACTCGCTTCGTGGTTAAAACAGCCTATAAAAATCTGCATTACCAGAGTGAATCAAACCGACAATAGCCAAGGTCAATCCGATTAATAAGTTCTAATCGATCTTTTTAATAAAAAGCTACAACAACAAAAGTTGTCCAAATCACGAATACATGCTTCTGCTCAAATTTCATAATTTACAAGATCATTTACTATTTTTTATCATGTACATAATAATACCATACACACTATACTAATAAATTCATAATTAAATTCTTTGTTCCTTAACTCCACCACTTCGGCCTTCCCCTTTCGGCCTACACATATATCTTGTTTGCCTCCCATATACCTAACACCGCTCCGAAGCCAAACTTGCACGGGGATATTGTTCCCGAGTTTGACTCACACTCCCCGGATGGTTAGCATATACGTACGCGCGTAAATCAAAGCACTCGTCTACTCATGAGAACGAGGCAACAATATATATATACACAACATCTCACACATGAGAATAAACATAACAATGCCGAGCCTAAGGCATTCAAATAAATCTCATAATCCTCACTTTTTTTTTAAACGCTCTTTCTCCCCATCACTCAAATAAAACAACAATCCATGGAGTCATGGTGGAGTATAAGGAATTTATTTATAGGTTCATAATTAATTTTAATTTCATATGACCATGAGTGTAATTACAACCATAAAATAAATCCATATAAAAATCATAAACATGGCATACACAACTATCCAAATAAGTAAAATCAATACCTTCATGTTACATGCAAATACAAAATCAATCCAACATCAAAATAAAAATAAATAAATTAAAACAACGAATCAATCCATCCTCAACCAATATATTATGGATTCTAAGTTTATTTTAATTTTATATAAATCATGAGTGTGATTCAATCATAAAATCAATCCATATAAAAAACCCTAAACCTTGCATATACAACTAATCAAAAACAATTAAAATCAATCAATCATCTAAAAACCCTAAACCTTACATAAACAACTAATCAAAATATTAAAATCAATCAATCATCTATAAACCCTAAACCTTACATACAACAACTAAACAAAATAATTAAAATTAATCAATCATCTAAAAACCCTAACCTTTACCTACACAACTAATCAAAGTAATTAAAATCAATCAATTATAAGAACCTTAAACTTTACATAGACCACTAGTCAAAATAATTAAAAATCAATCTAATCATCTTTGTGTGAATACAAAATCAACTAATATCAAATAAATAAATAAAACAAGAATTAAATAACAAATCAAGGAAGTAGAATTTTGTACTCACAATTATTTTTTGAGATCAAAGATCACTCAAAGATTAATAAAGTCATCCAAAATAAAGCCCTAAACCTTGCATACCAAACTAATGCAAATAATTAAAATCAATCAATCATCCAAAAACTCTAAACCTACATACACGTCTAATCAAAACATTAAAAATTAGTCAATCATTTAAAAATTCTAAACCTTACATATCCAACTAATTAAAATAATTACAATCAATTAATTATCTAAAATCTTAAACCTTACATATACATCTAATCAACATAATTAAAATTAATCAATCATCTAAAAATCCTAAACCTTATATATACATCTAATCAACATAATTAAAAATTAGTCAATCATCTAAAAATTCTAAACCTTACATACTCAATTAATTAAAATTATTACAATCAATTAATCATCTAAAACCTTAAACCTTACATATACATCCTAATCAACATAATTAAAATTAATCAATCATCTAAAAAAAAAATCCCAAACCTTACATACCAACTAATTAAAATTATTACAATCAATTAATCATTTAAAAATTCTAAACCTTACATATACGTCTAATCAACATAATTAAAATTAATCAATCATCTAAAAAATCCCAAACCTTACATACCCAACTAATTAAAATTGTTACAATCAATTAATCATCTAAAAATTCTAAACCTTACTATACGTCTAATCAACATAATTAAAATTAATCAATCATCTAAAAAATCTCAAACCTTACATACCCAACTAATTAAAATTATTACAATCAATTTAACCATCTAAAAATCTTAAACCTTACATATAACGTCTAATCAACATAATTAAAATTAATCAATCATCTAAAAAATCCCAAACCTTACATACCCAACTAATTAAAATTATTACAATCAATTAATCATCTAAAAATCTTAAACCTTACATATACGTCTAATCAACATAATTAAAATTAATCAATCATCTAAAAAAATCCCAAACCTTACATACCCGACTAATTAAAATTATTACAATGAATTAATCATCTAAAAATCCTAAACCTTACATATACGTCTAATCAACATAATTAAAATTAATCAATCATCTAAAAATTCTAAATCTTACATATACATCTAATCAACATAATTAAAATTAATCAACCATCTAAAAAAATCATAAACCTTACAGACCCAATTAATCAAAACAATTAAAATCAATCTGTCATCTTTCATATCAATACAAAATCAAATATCAATATTAAATAAATACAAATAAATAATATAACGAATCAAATATAAACAAAGAAAAATAGATTTTGACTCACAATATTATTTTGAAGATAATCAATAAAATATTTAGAGAATTAAAGGAGCCACCAAAATAAACCATAATTTTTTTTATTTCTCCTCACTGCCGGCCGTCCCTCTGCTCTCTCTCAATTTTCTTTGATTAATCTCTCTCTCTCTCTCTCTCTCTCTCTCGCCTTCTCTCTCGCGATCGCGATCGATGGCTTCGCTTTTCTTTCCCTCTCTCTCTCTGTTGCTCTCTTGCAAATTCACTATTCTTTTCTTTTGTTGAAAACCTAATCACTTATTATATTATTATATAACCTAATCCTATTCTAACCCTAATAAACTATTATAATATATTATATTATATAATACACATAATTATAATATATATAAATATAAGATTAAATATATATATATATATATAACACCTCTCTTTTCTCTTTTATTTTATAAAAAAAAAAAATATATAAATATATTAATTAATTAAATAACACATTAAATTTATTAATTACAACATTAAATTCATTAACTAAACAACACATTAAATTCTCATATAAACCACACAATTAATAAAGCTAAAAAATAAAATAAGATAATAATAATCATAATAATAATAAATAATGACTTAACAAAATTAGGGTCGCTACATGAAGGCTCACAAAACTAGCCAAAAACAGAAGTATTACATGTCAAAATATGCCCAAATAACCACTGAAACTCAGTTAATGCATGCAAGAATGATGGGTTCCTTTGAAAGGAAAATAAGGGGGTTGTTCTACACATGCATGATGGACACACACAATGGCAAAACCACCTCTTGAAAGAGGTTTTGAGGGTCCTAAAACCCACTAAAAAGAACCTGAAAGGGGTCTAGGAAACATGCAAATAAAGGCCCCTTTGAAAGGCCTTGAATGGGATTGTTCTACACATGCATTAAAGACACAAAATATGGCCAAAAGGGCTCTGGACAGAGTCAAGGCAGGCCTTGAAACTCACAAATAATGGCTTGAAATAAGACTTCTCAACATGAAAAATGAAGCTCCTTTGGAAGGCCAACAAAGCTAGTAAAAGAGAACACGGGGTGAGGGGGTCACCCCTCTCTGATTTTGAAGCTCCAAGACACATCTAAGTCACTGAAAATCCACTGGATTTCAGTGGCTAAAAGGCCAAACCAAGGCCAATGCAAATGCTCAAATGCATGGCTCAAAACATGAGGAAATGAAGGATGCAAGGGGAAAGGTGACCCCGAACAGAAAAATGACCTTGAACAAACTTGAAGAGGAGCTCAAAACAATAATTTTTTTAGTTTATGTCGAAGTCCAAAAATGCTTTCAAATAGGGCTAAACTATGTAGCAAAACAATATCAAAATGGGGGAAATGGTGACTTACCCTTCAAGAGAAGAAGGCTAGCAACTTCTGGACCAAAATAGTGAGTCTTCAACCTCTGAAAATCAGCTCCAAGGTGCTTGGATGGATGGTGGAGGTGTTGTGCTAGGAGGTGTAGTGTAAATGGCCAAGAATAATGAAGTTTGGAGGCGTGGGATGTAGAGATATATGGAGGAGTGTATCAATCTTGAGACCAATATGTTCAACCCTAGCAATGGAAGAGGAGGCCTCCCTTTATAGAGAAGAGAGGCCAAAGCTTCTCAAAGAAGCTTCAAACCAAGCTCAAAGATCCTCCATATACGTGTATGGAGGATCACTTCTGAGGCTTCCAGTTAGCACAGCTGGCTTACACTCAAAGAGACCAAAAAGCAGGAAGCAGGCCAACCAGTTAAGGTGGTCGGCCGGCCACTCCCTCTGGTCAGCCAGCCACTCCCTCTGGTCAGCCGACCAGGGGTCAAAAAGGTCAAGCTGAAAAGGTGGTCGGCCATACCAGATTGGTGGCCTCCCAGGTGAGTACAACACAGCTGTATGGTGGAAGACCAGAAATTGTGGCCCAAAAGTGAGAAAAAACAGCTTTCTAGTAAGGTTCAAAAGGGTCAGGAAGAAAAGCTGGTCGTCCTACCCATATTGGTGGCCTCCTAGGTGAGTACAACACAATGGTGGTATGGGAGACCAGAAATTAAGATTCAAAAGTGAGAAAAACAGCTTTCTGTCAAGAAAATCGGCTGGAGGAGAGAGAAAATAATTTTCAAAATAATTGTTGGTCTCCCACCATCCTACCACCTTCCTAACAATGAAAATAGGGTCCATGCCAAAAATAAACCCTAACCGATGCAAAACGAGGGTTCGGGAGCCAAAACACGTGGCCTGGGGCCCCGAAAATAGGCTGTTAGGCACCGGAGGTGTCGTGCGACCACGAAGGTGGTCTCTTGGGCCACAGTGTCCCTCTAGGGAGAGGAAATAAGGTGTGTGCCAAAAATCGGAGCAAACGGAGGTAGTTAAGCGGTCTCGAACCGAGGCACACGGCCGACGGCTCCGAAAAACCGGTAACTGGTCTCCAAACGGGAAAAATGGCCTACGACCACGAAACGTAGCCTACGGCCACTGAGAGATGGTCTATGAGACCTCTCCCTCCCTTCGGGAAGAGAAAACAGAGAAAACAGGACCTGGTTCGCAAACCGAGGCAAAGCACAAAAGAGCCCCGAAATCCGAAGGCAAGGCTCTCAGCCGAGACTCCACAACCTCAGAACGAGCACAATATGCACCATCACGGAGTGCTCAAACGGTGACGTATGAGTCTTAAGGTCGGTAAAAAATGGGGTGTCTACAGTGCAACACCCATCCCCGCACGTGCGGAGCACCTTTTCCAACATGTGCGACCCTCATCCCCGCACGTGCGGTGGTCCACCAGCACCTCAGCCCACACTTGCCTTTTAGGCAATGTGCAACCCACCAAAGCTCCTCCCTCCCGCACGTGCGGCCTAACCCTCCCGCACATGCGGGCTCAATCCGCACGTGTAGCTCTGGGCCCCCGCATATACGACCCTGACCCAGGAGCCCAAGACTCTGGTTGATTGCTCCCGGACACCCCAGACTCAACCGAGCACCCCTCGGAGCATGTGCAATTCAACACCGAACATAACAAGAACAAAGCTTTATTTGGGAATAATTTTTGAACGTTTCAAACCCAACGAGAGTGAAAGAGAACGGAGTGAAAAAAGAAAGAAAGCAAGGAAAACAAAGACCCGGTCGTCACAAAATCCTACTTGTCACTCTCTCTCACCGCCTTTGAAACCCTAGATTTTGGAGAGATAAATATACGAGAAAATAAAGATAACGAATTAAGGAAGAGCTGAGAAAAAGTGAGGGAAAAAGAGTGAAAGAAAATAAGATAGTGAGTGTAAAGAAAATGCGAGGTTAATGATGATGGTATATTTGAGATATTGGGGATGTAAATAGGTAAAATAAAATTTTTAATTTATTTTAAATGTGTGCAATGAGATAAAATAGTAATTTTAGTATTGTTTCTATTATAATGAGATAAATTGAAAATATAAAATTACACCATTACAAACAGGAAGACAGATGATAATTGAGTGAGAATATTAATATCCTTCTACATTGATATGGAAAGGTAATATAGTAATTTAACTTTCATGTTAAAAGACAGACACTAATATGGGTCAATGTAATTTTCCAAGAATTAAGGGAATTTATATTAAAAACAAACCTCAAGGAGGTGTAAGTGTAATTTACTTAAATATAAATAACTAAGGGTGAAAGAAGGCTGGTTTGTCTGGCATGTGTCTGAGAGAAAGGAAGTGGAAGGGAATTGGGTGTTCAATTTCAGAAGAAGGTTGTATCACTGGGAAGAGTGTGAGGTTTTTTGTCCTAGAAACCTTCTAGTTTCAGTACCTAGTCTTGTGGTTGATCAGATGGATAAGCCTGTTTGGGCAACTGAATCATATGGAGTTTTTTCTATGTCCTCTATATTTAAGGGGGCTTGTCCATGTGCTGACCTTAGGCTGAGAATAAGCAAACTAGTATGGGTTAAATATTTGCCTCCCAAAGTACAATTTTTTTGGTGGCTAGCGTGGAGGAGTAGACTTACGACCTCAATGTTTCTTTAAAAAATTGGTGTGCTTCAAAATAGTGCTTCAACTTTATGTATGTTATGCAAAACTGTGAATGAATTAGTGGATCGTGTGTTGGTGTCTTGCCGTTTGTCTGGCATGTGTGGGCTGAAATGCTAAACTGGTGGGATGTTCAAGGGGCATTACCTGGATCTGTTGAAGGAATAATTTTATGGTGGGATGGGGAATGCTTCAGCAGTAAAGAGAGGAAGATATATGGCAGGGAGGCCCTCTGGTTGTGCTGTGGTCTTTGTGGAAGCTTAGAAATGATGTTGTGTTCAATGCATCAACTCCAATCTTGGCTGAGTTATGTGAAGTGATCAAAGTTAGAGTTGCTGTTTGGCTAAAACCATTGTACACTGAGCATAATTTCATTGTGCAAGATTTTGTGTTTAATCTTAGGCAAGTAAGGAGGTGTATCTCTGGAAAGTGGCTGTGAGTGTTAGGAGGGTTAATTTGTTCTTTATTTATCTTCTTGTTTTTCTGGTTGGTTTCTCTCCAACTGTGAGTGGTGCTAGCAAATGATTGAGCTTGCTTGTTTGGTGCCAACCTCGTTGGGATTAGATAGTTTAGCGATGATGCTCTTTGCACCCTCTATCTTTATGGATGTAACTCTTGTCATTGTATTACTTGGTTATCATTGTTCTTCGCTATTTAAAAAAAAATAAAAAGGGGTGAAAGAGTGAAAAGACAACATAGGTTAACAGTGTTTACCTATCAGCCATAATATGGGAGGTCTTTGTCATTTCAAAAACTTCAGGGAAGATCCTTTTAATTTCATTAAAATTACATTTAAGTTTGATATGGAGAAAATAATACAAAGTCTTTCGTGTACAAATCTTTCTTATGTTTGGTCCAACCATTTTTCTGTGCTAGACTAGCACTAAAAATGATTTAACCGATAATATAATTATTTTAAGACGTACCTACTTATTTATAATTTCTACTAATATATATCCATATATAAGTGTTTGGGGTTTATTTTTTTTTGGTGCCTTTTTCTGTTGGCTTATTTTTGTCTTTAGTAAGTTTTTTATTTAAAAAGGTTGTAGACCTTTATATTTTACTCAACGAGACGAATGAAAAAATCAAGAAATGTCAAAACAAAAAAAATTAGAAAACACAAAAATAAGCAAAATATAAATAAATAAAAAAAATATTTTTGTGTGTGTGTTTTTGCTTATTTTGGCTTTTTAAATTTTTTTGGAATTTTTAATTTTTTTTTTATACTTTTACATTCATGTATACAAGAAAGATTGGAAAATTAATTTTTTTTAATATAATTATAAATAAAATCACGAAAGATATAAAATTAAAAAAAATACTTTTCCCTAACCACTATAAGAGTGTGTACTACTTTACTAGAGTGTTTTGGCTCTTATTTTCTCATTCTTGGTCCAGTTTGCCTTTATATTCTGTCTTGCCAACTCATGCTTTGAGCTTTCTTTTTGGGGTGATTTCCTTTACTAGTACTGTATTAGACTGCTAAATGTTTGAACCAGTGAAGATATTAATTTACCCTTACCAAGAATTGAGCAACTTCTTACGCAAAGTATGGTTTTTTTGGCGAAATACTCTGCTAATGAGGTGAGGTTTCTTAGCTACGGTATGATTTTAACTTTCTTTCTCATTACACCTTTAATTCATGTTTTTCTCAATTGATGCTTTTGCTTTTGCTTTTGCTTTTGAACGAGGAATCCACATTAAAAAAAGCATAACTTACACTTTGCCCCCTTTAAGTTAGACTAATTTTTTGCTTTGGGCCTTCAAATTTATTTTTTCTCATTTTGGTTCTTAATGTTACTAATCTTTCCCAATTTACTGTTAAATATGACTTTTGTCTAAATCTGGACTGAAAATGCCAATTCAAAACTCTAAACTCAAAACCCAAACCAAATCATACATTTAATTCTTCATCTCATTAAAGATTATGATATATGTACCTAGGCCAAACAGCATCTCCAACCAATATGTATGTAATAACAAAATATGATCATCATCATAGCATTAATTATTGAACACTACATCTACGTTTTCACTTGCTTGGGCGTCATTTAGTAAATTTGATAGAGGAATGAATGGTGTTTATTTATTATTATTATTATTATTATTATTATTATGTAGAACCCAAATTAAGTACCCTTTATCTAGGAAAAAAAAAATTGAAACACAAATTGAAATAAAAAAAGATTGAAATAAAAATAAAATAAAATAACAAATTTGAGACATTGGTTGAAGTCTTTATTTTTAAAGATGTTAAATTGTCACCTAAATTTGTTAAAATTTCAAAAAAAAAGGAAAGTAAATTACACTGACATCCATTGAAATTTGGAGAAAATACAACAAACCCTATAATTTTAATATAATTACATTGGTTAGAGATTATCTAATCCCCTTAGTACACCTTGTTAATGCTTTGGATGAGTTATCTGAAATTAAAACCTTAGTTCGACCATAATTGAAAAGTACTACATTCTATAGTGGAATCAAACAACTTCAACATCAAAGAAAGTTTTGTCAATTTCTTTGCAGCATCATAATATAGTTTTTTTTTTTTTTTTTATGTCACAATTTTTTTTTTTCTTTTTTGGAGCAGCGTGCGGTATAGTCAAGAAGGAGGTCTAAAGTGTAGATCAACTCCAAAATCATTTATGATTTGGTAAATTTCTATTATCAAAGTATGTTATTTGCTAGAATATTTTATATTGGCTAAAGTATTCTATTAAAAAGTTAATTTCTAATGGAGGGTTTGTGACGATTCAATATGTAAAAAAGATACCTCTGTGTTCATATTTAAAATAATAAAAAATAAAAATAAATTGTGTGTCTATATTTTTTTTTAACCACGAGTTTTTTAGTTGTTCTTTATTATAACATGTAACTTTTTTCTTTTCTTTTTTTCTCTTCTTTTTGGAGGTTATAATCGTGTTTATAGATACTTTTAAATACCTTAAATTTATTTACTAATAGCAAATTATAAAGTACTCTAGCAAATTTTCAAAATCAATCATGATTAAGTTTACATATAGCAAAATTGTGCAAAATTAATAAGCTAAAGTAATTTTTTTAGATTTAAGATTACACAGTTTCAAAATATAACCCATATTTGGTGTGATTTATTCAGTTATATATATATATATATATATTAAAAATTTCTGCCAAACTATTTGGGGCAACATATATTTCATATAACAAAATTATTTTAAATAAATTAAAAACAAAGAGATGAATGTTTTTATTTTTTTACTTTCTAAGATATATATACTAGCGTATGCCCGTGCCTAAAGGCACGGTGTAAATAATATTAAGATTAAAATGCAGTTATAAAAATATATTTAACAGCCTGTACTCTACAATTCCAAACAAATCAAATATAAAAAAATTAAAATATCAAATAATGCACACCAGCCAGTGCTCTGCAATTTAAAAGAA
>NW_021025528.1:1231222-1246115 GCF_004153795.1 Camellia sinensis
ATGGTTGGACTAGGTAGACCTAAAGGCGGAGGTTGCAGTCATAACCTCCTCGAAGAAGCAATTACCATTGGAGGCAAAGCATTTTGACATCCATCTGAAAACAGAAGGCTCCCCAGTGGCGAGCAACACGAGAGAGGAAGTAACTCTCATTTAATGCCATAATTCCTGGTCTGCAAAACCCCTTTGCAATAAGACGACTTTGTAGGTCTTTCACATAAGGGAGCATCAGAGTGTGGGTGAGCTTTGATTTTGTAAACCCATTCAAGCACAATCCTCAGCTTGGCCGATCTCGATAGTGCTCGTTGAGGTCTGCACAACAAATCATTAGCAGAAATATGGACAGTCGTAGACAGCTCACAATCCAATTCGACAGTACGAAATACGGTTTAGGTTTAAAGCAACGATATGATAAACTCAGTGTAAGATAGAGGAGATATGTAGAACATCCACATGATCTGACAGCACATGAGAAGACCATCGCAGCTCGTCAATGGAGATATGGACGGAGAGATAGAGAAAATTGAGTAGAATGGAGTCTTCGTGATTGATCTCAAGTGGCGGAGTACAAGAATCACCAAGAAACGGAGTTACTAGGTACAGACAAAGCGAGAGGAGGGTGTACAAAGGTGGAGATAAGTGTTATGAACATGCGCCTTTACATCAGTTTTGAGAAAAGAGGGGTAGACGGAAGCAGGGATTAGAGAATCCCTCCAACGGCGACAGCTAGCAGGCGTGAGTGGAAAGCTGATTCTGGACATGGAGCTTCCCTAGAAGAGTTGGCACGCACGAGCAGGGTGGCTCAGTAGAAGTAACTGGAGATGGATTGTAAAACACATCCTGCTGCAGCATGGCATTGACCCCCCAAGTTCTTTGTCCTGCAGTATCCAGTAGTGATTGACAGGGCAATGAACGAAGATCGAGGTTGAATGAGGCCCGATCCTGATATAGATGCAGGTAGTGGATCGCTGGGTCGGTGGGGCCGTATGGAAGTTTGCACAGAACATAGTCTACATGCATGACGTTCTAGGGGTCCAAGACGAGTTCCTCATTATTAGCTTAGAAATGCCTGTTCGGTGGAGCACGGACAGGGTGAAAAGAGAGGACAGCACGGATCAAAATAGGAGTAGAAGCACGAGAATTGACCAACTGCTGCTGATTACGTATGTAGTGAATAACAAACATCTCTCAAGGTAAAGGTCCATGCCGCGTTCTGACGGAGTTGTGGTCTCTAGACAAAATACATTTGAGAAAGAAATCTATTAACTTGATTGGTTGGATCTTGGCTCATGCGGATAGAAGTTTGACTTAAGTTAGATAATGATGGGCCGAAGACAGTAGTCTGGTATCGTTTTTAAAGAAATCCCAATGTTCCTTTAGCAGAGTTTGGTAACAGAGTTCAAGCTCAAACGGACAAATTGAAGACTGATCAAGGAAAGAGGTATTTCGAAGCCAGGTAATGATCTAGTTAGTTCTTCGTCCCATTTCAAGTCGTCTTCTATTGTAGCAACATTTCTCGATTTTCTTTTCACCGGTTTGGGTCAATCCGGTGTTTTAGCGACAGAGCTTCTAAATATGAGGAAGGAAGGACATGCTTGGCCCACAGAATTATAGTTGGACCATTAGAAGAACATAATCAGATGGGGTTATTCATGACGATCCTTATTAGTTGAGTAGGGCTAATAAATAGGAGCAGACCATGTAGGAGCAAATTAGGTAAAAACCAGAGTGTACTAGTGAGTCTGGGGGTCGAAAATAACGTAAAAAGGGGATGCTGTGCAGAGATGACATTAGTTGTCACGACCAAACCCGCCCTATGACGTTTAGCACCGTAAGCGGCCGTATCAAGTTACCGGAAGGCCTGCTTAACAGTTATTACATATACAGAGTAAAGGGCTGGCGAAAAGCCATACACGTATAACAGGTCCAATGAGGCTTGACAGTCTGTATGCAACAAGACTTTTATTAAATATGATACAGTCAAGACAAAACGATTGTATATATACAATCATGTCAGTTCAGGGACTACATCCCTTACAGTTACAGTACGAGTAAACAAACAATTACAGAGACAGCATGAGGGAAATTTAAAACACCCCTAAGCCAATTGAAGGCTCGGACCATCGCATTGAGGAATATAGTTGGCCTAACAAATGAGTTTACCCGACGCTTCTAGTTGCGGTCTGGTACCTGTACACCTAAGCATATATATATGAGAGTGAGTGTAAGCAGTGAATAACAATGCGTAAAAGGGTTAGAATGAATGTGCCTGTACGTTATGAAAAAATAGTTATTATTCAGTATGAACAGTCATTTGTATTTGTGGTAATCGTCATTAGAAGCAGTACATAACAGTGGTCGTAAAAGACGGACAGTAAATGATGGCCATGCAGTCGTACAAGTAGTGGTTCCAGCAGGGAACCGACAGAGATCTCTGTAACAGTACACAGTAAACAGTAGTTGCTAGGATGCCACAATACGTTCAGATATTAGACTACATTCATTCACATTAACGTATCAGTTCAGGAAAGCGAGTACAGTTCAATTGTTCAGAAGTAATCATTTTTGACATTTCTTTACAACGTGTTTACTCACAGAGTTTCTGGGCTACGGAAAGCTAGAGCGCGTCCCAATCGCCAACCCCTACACAGTTACTATCGAACACACACTAAGTTAACAGTTGGGAAAGATACACTTAATCCCTAATTTGCCTCTGTGTGGTTCTACCATCTATATCCTCATTAAGATGCCTTAAACTAAGCCTAATAATGCGTAGCGATGAGATGAGGATTGCAGATGCACTTTAAGCAATTTTCAGAATTTTCAGAATAACAGGGTCACCGCTCGGCGTTTAGGTTACTCCTGCTCGAGTGACAGAGGTTTTCCTGGCGTCGAGACGTGCTGATATTACCTCGCTCGCGATCGCGTTCTGCAACAACAGGTTAAAAGATCACTTGGCATATGTGAAAATTACGCCGATTGGGCGCTCGGGGGGGGACCCCCAAAAACCCGCCCTCGAGCATGAGGACACAAAGTCCCGCACGTCGAGCGTCAATTATTTCCGCTCGAGCGGACTGCCAAACCAGAATAAAAATGCTGGAGAGCACGATTCACGCTCTGAGCAGCCAAGTCATCCGCCGCTCGAGCTTGATGTCCAAATTATTTCTCTGGGAAATTCCAGATTTGAACCTCCAAAGCTCAAACCAAGTTTTAAACCATAAATTTCGATCCTCTTGGGCTAGATTCTCTCCAGAAAAACACATAAAACTCATACTTTAACATGATTCAAAGCTCAATTTGTAAAATCAGCGCCCAATGGTGTTTCAAACAACTCACGATTTCGAACCATTTTCGATAGATGAAGATACTCCGCGTCTCAAATTTAAATTATTTCAAAGCTTTAAATACAAGCTCAAGTGACGCTACTCTTACAAAACAAGATGCTCAAGTGACTAAACAATATCTCTCGCTGCTGAGACAAGTTATCCATGGATAGTAGTGTTACACATCATATACTATCGCTGCGTGTGAGCCCATATAGGATCCCATACTTCGCGTGTGTGTGTTAAAGAACATCACCCATGCATCCATGCTAGTGAACGGAGTACTAAAATACCATAGAATGATGAATTCATACAGGTCTCCCTCAATTACAGCTCCTAAGGTCTCAACTGAGGCACTTTAAGCTTATCAGTTTCTTCAAGATTCCAGCCAAATCGTTTATGTTGATCTCACTATTTCTCATATCACTCTCTCTGGTCGGCTAGCAAGACAAGGGGCTGGAGGGATGTTTTGTTTGAGGATTCAAATAAGGCTCAACAGATGTCCATATACCGGTCGATGTGTTCTAAGGATTGGCACATTAATAGCAAATTAAGTCTAAGTTTGCGCATCGATACAATAATTAACCATTATTTAATATACCAAATCAGTATCAGATAATATGCTAATAAATTCACATTAATCTATACGATCACTTAGACCTATTCAATCAATTTCAGATTCGACCGCCGATGAGGCCTTCAATTCGGAAAACTTGTAACATAACGAAAACCGAACAAATCGAATTAACCAAGCAACAGATAAAAATGCATTTACAGATACAGTCATCAATCAGTTTCAGATTTTCAGTCAGTTAGTCTAGTATTTCAATCAGTCTCAATTACCTTGCGTTATTCAATCACAATCCAGTCTCAGTTAGCAGTATCAGTGGTTAAGCAGGTAAGCGCAGTGACAAGCCTGTTAAGTCTCCTCTCACTTAAAAGGAGCTTGTACGTCCCTTCTAAACCTCGACGTTACCTCTGACGTTTCTGGAAAGAAAACGGCGATTCCAGTGGACTATCCGGTTCAGGATATCTTTTAGCCATGTGCGTCTTCTCTTATCCAAGTGGGTCCATACACGCCACCATCGGTGGGTCTTTGCCAGATCAACTTTCACTAAGGATCTCTTTGTTTCTGCAATTTCTTGTCGTTTGTTTACAATTTGAATAGGCGTTCCTTGTAAGGTGTAGTTAATGCACTCAGACTCACGAGTGGCTCTCAATTACATGGAAGGGATCCCGGATGGTAGTCCCGCAGACCCTCAACATAGAAATGTGGAAGACGTCTGATGCATTGCCTCCATTTCAGGGAAGCGCACTTGATTACGCACCGGATTGATTTTCTCAATAATCTCGTATGAGCTTCTGGACATACTTCTCGGTGTTAACTTGCATTTGACCCAAACGGTCTGGTTGCCTGCTCTTTCATCGCGCTCGCTCTTTCCAACACGTGATACACCCACTTCGCTTTCTTCTATCCCGGTCTTCTGACATCAGATAACTTTCTCTGTCTACTCTGTGCGGTTGTCAGTCTCTGTTGTGTATCAGTTCACTTTCTCAGTTGTCGTATACAATCTCGGGCCCAAGTAAAAGGGCCATCTCCAACTTCTGCCCAGCAAATCGGAGATCTACATTTTTCGCCACTACAATGCCTCGAAGGCGCCATTACCAACTATATGAATGAATAGCTGTTGTTGTCGCGCGAACTTCTAGCTCAATGGCAAATGGCTTTCCCGTTCCCCTGAAAACAAGGCACACATTGTCACGTCTCGCCTCTATGTGATCTGAAGCTCATGGTCCTTATAGTGATGGTGTGCGCAGAACCAAGTATAGCTAGAGAGCCCATGATAAATTACTACTCGAGTTTCAATTTGTATTTTAATGACTTCAACAAATATCTTCTGATGTTCGCATATAGTATTAGGCGTTTGGCGCGCCACACAAAGGAATCCTGATTGTGCGGTGAGTTTTGTAGAGCCCTTCGAACTCTACCATCTGCAATTTTCCTGTTTATTATTTACTAGTTAATACTCTAAATTGCGAGACCAAAGGGCCCAGGCTCTAACTCCTACTGTCAAGTCTTTGTGAGGTTTCATGAGAATATGCTTATGAACAATAGTGGAATAATGTTGATATAGGCGAAACATGTTTGGAGCAGATCGGGTTATGATTATATAGGAATTGAAAGAAGTATATGGTAAAGTATCTATGGAGTAATGATAAAGGAGGCATGGGTAAGGATAGGGTTAGGAATAGTAGTTTTTTTTTCTCTGTATATTTTTCTTTAATATTGAAAATGTTAAGTCGCCCACTATATATTAGGCGCTATGTATCGCTATCTTAACTCTGTATATAGGGGATCAAGCTAACTCAAATGCAGGAGACGACAATTAGATTTCTATTTTCCTCTGTACTTATTATATTTCAGCAATTTTATTTTCGCCATATGTGCTTTGATTCTCGTAAGCATCTATTTCTTCCATTTCCACTTCAGTACTTCCTTTCAAAACGGATATCTGTGTTTAATGGCGTCTTGCTTTTTCAAGCCACTACTTGGGTCGTGATTGATGCGTCAGTTATGGGTAACTTAGTAATTGTTGGCAATGATAGTTACTATATATCTCTCTCATTCAACTCACACAAACGCGTATTCGATTCAACTATCTATATTCTTTCTCTCTCCGTTCTCCTCCTCTACTTCTTTGCCTCACTCATGTTTATACTTTCTACAGTTCTCTCTCGATCTTATCTATCCATCAGACTCGCATCGCTCCTCCTCCTCGACCCTCTCCGCCTTGCGCCCTCTCTCGCCGCACCTCCTCCCCTCTCCCCCCTCTCTCCTCCTCTCTCTCCCACCTCCTCCCTCTCCACTTATTTTCTCCCTCCTCCCTCCCGCCTCTCGCCCCCCCTCTCCGCCCCCTCCCCTCGCTCCTCTCTCCGCCGCCCGCCCCCCCCCCCCTCGCTCCCCCCCCCGCCCTCGCTCCCCCCCCCTCCGCTCTCGCCCCCCCCCGCCGCTCTCTCCTCCCCGCCGCGGCCCAACTTCCACATCTCTCTCCCTCTCTCCTCCCCCCCTCTCGGCCGCTCCCGCCTCTCCCCCTCCGCTCTGAACCCCCCACTCTCCTCCCCGCCCCTACGTATGACTCGGCTGATAATGGGCTTGAATTTGGAAATTGATATAGATTTATATCCATAGATTGGATTGTTGACTCTCGCTCGCTTTATTCTGATATTTTCGTTTGCTAGGAAAAATTTGCGGACCAACAAAATCTTAATGCACGCCAGCCGAGGGACGCTCAATCTGTTCAGAGACTGCAAAATAAGATTAGATTTCAGTTGCCGTCTCTACCTTATAAACTAGATGAGAACATTTAGGCTAGTCAACTGAAGATAGGATTTAATGAGGAATGTCTAGAAAGATCTACCCATATTCGTGAATAACTCTATATATGTTTCTAGGTGATGGCCTCAGCATCAGATTAAGTATGGGATCTCATTCTGGATTATATTGCATAGACTCTCTGTCTCATTTATTCCTTAAACTTCCTTTGTAGAGAAGTTTATTAATGCAGGACAAATTGGCATTACTCTATATTGATGAAATGCTAGACTGCATTGAGGCCTGGTCCATTGTTTCTGACAGGATCGAAGTTCACATCAATTTTTGGCAAGCTTACGGACTTGCTTGGGTACAATTGAGACTGAGTAGTATTTCTTCATCCTCAGACGATTAATTGCTTGCTTTTGCCAGTCAGGTGAAAGGACCTCAGGCTCTAGAGGATTTACTGAGAACTGTGTGTCTCTTCGGATTTTAGCAGGGAACTGGAAAGCCATATTGCATTAGCTGAATTCGCCTACAACTAACAAGGCATCATTCAAGTAGTATTTGGTATGGCGCCTTTCGAAAGGCTTGATTATGGCAGAAATGTAGTTAATATCGAATTTGTAGGAAATACAGCAGAGTTTGGAGATGTGGCCTTGTACTTGGGGCCGGATTGCTATACGCAAACAACTGAGAAAGTGAAACTGATACAACAAGAGACTGAAGCCGCATAGAGTGACTAGAAAAGTTATGCTTGATTGTCTAGAGACGGGATAGAGAATTGAGTGGGGTGATCACCGTGTTTCGTGGAAAGTGACCCGATGAAAGGCCAGACTCGATTTTGGATGTCAAGGCAAGTTAACACCGAGACTATGTCAGCACGCACCATACGAAGTTATGAGAATAATCCATTCAGAAAAATGCGACAGGCGTATCAAGTTGCGTTCCTCCTGAAAATGGAGCTTGCACACGTCTTCCTACATTTCTATGATTTGAGGACTATCTCCTGGGATCCCCTTCCATGTATAGAGATCCTCTCGTGTAGTGCTGCAGTCGATAAACTCACTTACAAGACTATCGGCCCGTATTCAGTATTGTAACAAACGGATCAGATTGGAACAAGAGCATCCCGTTTAGTGAAGTTGACTGGCAACCATTGGTGGCGTGTCATCCAGCTTGGGAAGAGAAGACCGACATGCTAAGATTCCGCTGAACTGTTTCCATGAATCCTAATGTTTTTCTTCATCGAAAGGTTAACTCGAGGAATTATGATCGATGCGCGTGGCTTATATATATATATACAGCATGCCCACTACACTGAGACGACCGCGCTCACTGAATATCGATGGAAATAGGAGAACGCGGAAACTTTCAATTAAACAAAAGCGCATCCTCATAGCAAATCTACATATGCCATCTGATATCAAACTGCTCTTACCCAGAACCAACTTACGCACCATGCGCCAATGACGATAAACTGCTAACTGAGACGGAATTTCGTATTATAAACTGAACGTAATTGAACTCATTGAAATACCTGACTTAAGCTGAACTGAGAATCTCAACGGTCCTCTGAAATTGAATGTTTGATGCTATCTGTTTAAATGCATTTCTATAATCTGTGTTGACTTGTTACTTGACTTTGTTCGTGTTCTTATATGGTTAATTTGCGAACTGAAGCCTTAGTCGGCGCCATCTGGGCAATCGAGCTCCCGAGTGAAGCCGAACATCTGACAATTGGATTGATCGTTCTATTGATGCGTAAACTAGAATTTTAATGTCTGGACTTGTCTAGAGCATTACTTTCATCTCGATACTGATATTGTTGGTTAATGATTAAATTAGGTTATAATCGATTGTTATAAATATGCACAACTGTAAGACTTATCGATGCGCTATTTTGGCCACCTTAGGTGGCCACCTGCTAGGCAGCTTTGAGCCTTATATTCGCTCAAACAACAATTTTCCTCAGACCCCTTGTCTTGACTAGATCGACAGAGAGCACGTTGGAATAGGCAGTGAGTAGAAATCTGTGAAATTCAACTAAAGATCTTAGGCCATTGAATTCTTGACCGATTGACAGCTCTAAGTGCGTATTGAGCCTTTAGACTTGTAACTTGCAGACCCTAGGTGACAATTTCATCTTTCTTTATATGTGTTATTTAGTCCTTCTAGCATGGTTCATTGCGAGGTGAGTTTAAAGAGCTAAGTGGCAGATTTGGTTCCTCTCTAATGTTTGGATTGGAGCTCATTTCATGCTGCACTGTGTTGATTTTGTTGAAATATTGAGTTGTTCATGGAGAATTGTCATGCATGCTCGATGCGTTTTTGTTTCAACTCGTTTTTTATCTCTGATATTTGTGCAACGTTAGGCTATTTAGCTTCGTGATTAGATACAAGCTTTTGAAATGATTTATCATGCGTTTTGATGTTCTTACATATTCATGAAAATTGGTTTCAAATTGTAGGTTGTTTGAACACACCATTGGCCTTGACTTTACAATTGAGTTCTTTTTGAACTCGCACTGGTTTAAAGTATGGAAGTATTTGACTTGTTTTCTGGGAAATTAGCCCATAAGGATCGAAATTTATGCGTTAAAACGTTGAGCGCTTTTGGCTTCGAGGCTTCAATCATCAGGATTTCCCAGTATATTGCAGATTTCTAAGCTCGACGTCGGCGATTCGACGTCGTGACTAGTGGCGCCATCGAGTCGGTGGTAGATCGTCAGCTCCCAGCATTTTTGTTCTGTTATTTGAGTCCGCCTCGGCTAGCCGGAAAATAATTGCGCGCATTCAGAGCTGGGGACTTTGTGTCTCATCGCTATCAAGACAGCGTGTGAGCTGGCTCGCAGCGGCCCCTAAACTTGGTCCGTAATTTTCACCATATCGCGAGCTACTTTTGAACTTTTGCAGAGATGCGGTCTCCTTAATACTACGGAGAAGTAGATTATATACCGCATCGACGCGGAACACCTTCTTCTTCGTTATGTCGCAGTTCGAGCCTGAAGCTAACACCGCTACGCCTCGAGTGCGTGACCCTACGTTTTCTGAAATTCTGTAGAAAATGCTTCTTCAAGTGCATCTTTGCGCCTGCATCTCAAGTCCCTAGGAATTCATATATGAGACTTAGTTTAAGCCCTAGCCATCTTACATGGGACTATAGACGGTAAGACCCACCGAGGAAAAATTAGGGATTGAGATTGTATCTTTTGCCCCAACTGTTGTAATCTTTAGTGTGGGCTTCGAGTATGATAAGCTGTTAAGCGGTTGGCCAATCTGGGGACCGCGCATCTAGCTTTACCGCTAGCCAGACAACACTCTGTGTAAGTAACAGCTGTGGTAAAGATATTGTTCAGGACAATGATTATCTTCTGAACCATTGAACATGTATGCTATTTCGTGAACTGATGACTGTTAATTGAAATGAATGGTATGTCCTTGATTTGCGTTTTCTTGTGACATTTTTAGAAACTCTGCGTTTTAGCTGATAGTCTGTCTTCAGAGATCTCTGATCCGAAGTTCGCTATGCTGGAAACACATACATGTATTATCTGGAGTAGATACATGGCCTTCTTTGCTGTTCGGTCTGTTTAGAGACCTACCTGCTTTTACATGTATGCTTAATTGCTATATGTGCGATTGTTTCAACTAGCATCAATGATTTGTATGACTGTGCCTTATATACGTAAATTCATGAACTATTTTCACTTTACATGTTCAAGGTATCCTTATTTACCTTTACGCCATTGTGTTATTGGTGGGCTGTTAACTCACTGTCAGCTCATTACGTTATAGTAGGGTGTAGGTAACACCGACGCCAACTTAGAAGCGTCGGGGTAAGCTCAGGTTTTGTTGAGCCAACTATACTGGGCCTCAATGATGACGTCTCGAGGCTTGTCAGTTTTGGCTCTTAGGGCGTGTTTTGTAATCTTCCCTTCATCAGTGTCTCTTGTATGTTCCCATTTCCACTCTGGTATCGGTTGCAATAAGCCTGTGGGTCGTTGATGTTCGGCTTTGACTTGTTGGCAATGAAGACATTTCGATACGAAATCAGCAATTTCTTTCTTCATTCCCGGCCACCAGAAATTCAATTTCAAATCTTGGTACATTTTCGTGTTCCCTGGGTGGATAGACAGTTTTGAATTGTGGCTCTCTTGTAGAACTCTTCTTTTCAATTCAGAATCATTTGGTACACACAGTCTTTCTTGAAATTTCAGTACATTACTTTCAAATTTGAAACCCGGTCTTGGTCTAGTTTCCCTTTCTTCGATGATCTTCTTCAAGAAGTCATCTAGTTGCTGTTTCTCTTTAATCTCTTCAATCAGTGCTGGTTGAGCAGAAATAGCAGCACCTTGTTCTCGTAAAACAATTTCAATTTCAGATTTTTCAGGATCACAAAGCAATTCTTTCTACCCGGTAAGCAAACAGGCTAAATTTCCAGTCGATTTCCGACTCAGTGCATCGGCAACGGTGTTGGCTTTTCCCGGATGGTACAAAATCTGTAGGTCGTAGTCTTTAATCAGTTCTAGCCATCTCCGCTGTCTCATGTTCAGTTCTTTCTGTGTGAAGAAATATTTCAAACTCTTGTGGTCGGTATATACTTCACATGTCGCCCCATACAGATAGTGACGCCAGATTTTCAGTGCAAATACTACTGCAGCAAGTTCCAGATCATGGGTCGGGTAGTTCTTTTCGTGCGGTCTCAGTTGTCGGGAAGCATAAGCAATAACTCTCCCATTCTGCATTAAAACACACCCCAAACCCTTATGAGAAGCATCACTAAATACATTATAACCATCCGTACCTGAAAGTAGGGTAAGAATCGGTGCAGTCACAAGTCGAGTTTTCAACTCTAGGAAAGCAGATTCCCTTTGGTCAGTCCAGTCAAACGATATCCCCTTCTGAGTTAACTGAGTCAACGGCAAAGCAATTTTGGAGAAATCTTTGACAAATCTTCTGTAATACCCGGCTAGTCCCAAAAAGCTTCGGACTTTTGTCACATTTGTTGGTCTAGGCCAGTTTACTACAGCTTCAATTTTCTGCGGATCAACAGAAATTCCATCTTTGCTAACAACATGCCCCAAAAACATAACATGATCAAGCCAAAATTCACATTTAGACAGTTTAGCATAAAGTTTCTGTTCTCTTAAGGTCTGTAGGGCAAGTCTCAAATGATGTTCATGTTCTTCTATACTTTTGGAGTAAATCAGTATGTCATCAATGAATACTACAATAAAGTCATTAAGGTATGGTTTAAAGATTCTGTTCATGAGGTCCATAAATGCAGCAGGTGCATTGGTAACTCCGAAAGGCATAACTAAAAATTTGTAATGTCCATACCTCGTTCGAAAAGCAGTTTTGTCAATGTCCTCTGGTTTAACTTTCAACTGATGGTATCTTGATCTGAGTTCGATCTTAGAGAACACTTGAGCATCCTGTAACTGATCAAATAAGTCATCAATACGTGGCAATGGGTATTTATTTTTCACAGTTACCTTGTTCAGTTCACGGTAGTCAATACACAGTCTCAGTGAGCCGTCTTTCTTCTTTACAAATAAAACAGGAGCGCCCATGGCGAAGTGCTAGGCCTGATGAACTTCTTATCTAGCAGTTCTTGCAGTTGCACTTTCAATTCTTTCAGTTTAGTTGGAGCCATTCGGTAAGGAGCTTTAGATACTGGCTGCGTTCCCGGAATCACATCAACGGTAAATTCAATCTCCCTGTCAATCAAATCCCCAGGCAGATTATCTGGAAATACATCTGGGAATTCTCTGACTATAGGAATACTGTTCACGTTAGCATTATCATCAGTAGATACAGTCAATATAGAACACAGATACCCCTTACACCAATTTCTAATCAATTTAACAGCTTTCACAGATGAAATCAAATACGGAGGAGGTACTACTCCGACCCCATTAAACACAAATTCGGGTACACCCGGTGGACGGAAAATTACTTGTTTCGTTACACAGTCTATGGTAGCATGGTATTTCGTTAACCAGTCCATTCCCAATATTACATCAAAATGATCAATGTTCAGAGGCAGTAAGTCAATAAACAAATGTGCATCTCCAACAATAATTTCACAAGCAGGGTATATATATGCAAAGGTCATAGATTCCCCAATGCAGCTAACAGATAATTCATGGGTTCTAATGGTCTATTCAGTTTTCGCGAAAAAGCATGCGGCACATACGAATGCGTAGACCCCGAATCAATCAGTACATAAGCATTTTGAGTACAAATAGAGAGAATACCTGACACAACGGTCTCGGTATTCTGCACGTCTCCCGGTACTAGGGCGAACGCTTGGCCTTGCCTCATAGGTTCTTTCTCGGTAGCTTTGGGGTTCGGTTTTGGTGCAACAGTTGATGCTGTCACGCTTGGTGCAGCTTTACTATTGGCTTGTGGAGCAGAGGTGCAGTCTTTAACCATGTGGCCCACCTTGCCACACCTGTAACAGGCTCCAGATATTTTGTAACAGACCCCTTTATGCTTCTTGCCACACTTAGAACAGGGTGGTATGAAACCACTCCCTTAGCTGGGGCTAGTTGTTGACCCCGTATTCTGTTTCTTGTTCAATGGGTTATGCTTGCCTTTCTTGAATTTAAAACCCTGCCTTTTACCACGCCATTCAGACGCTGGTGTTTCAGTTTTCAGTGCTTCGATGTTCGATTCAGCCATCAAGGCTCGGTCAAGAACATTTACATAGTTCGGTAGCTTCAAAACATTAATTCTGTCCAGTATTGTAACATTAAGGCCGCCTTCAAACTTTCTGGCCTTCTTGTAGTCAGTGTCAACCATATGTGGTGCATAACGGGCAAGTTCAGTAAATTTTGTTTCATATTCCACAACAGACATTGTGCCCTGTCTCAGCTGTTCAAATTCAGTGACTTTTCTATCCCTAACACACTGAGGGAAATACTTCTCGAAGAAGGCTCCTTTGAATTGAGCTCAAGTCATAACAATATTTTCATTACGGATAAGCATCCACCACCTTCTAGCTTCTTCTTACAAGGTAAAGGTGGCCAACAGTACTTTATGTGCTTCAGAGCACGGAAAAACCTCAAACAATTTTTCAGTCTCAAGAACCCATGCTTCAGCTTTTAACGGTTCAAGGCCTCCCAGGAAGGATGGTGGTTTCATTTTGCTGAACTTATGGGTGAGAGCAATTATGTCCCCATCATTAACATTCACATTCTGTTCCGGCTGTATCGGAGGAGGAGGTGGGGGCTGTTGATTCTGTTGTTGTTCCAGTCTTTCAGTTACCAGTTCCATCATTCTTTCTAGTGTTGCCATTCTTGCCTCAGAGGATAAGGATTCAGATTCATTTGCAGTTCTCTCATTATCCATTTCGCTGTTCTCTCATTATCCATTTCGCTATATGCAGTTATAACAGTTATCAACATAGGCAGTCATTTGTTTAAACAAATTAACACATTAGCATACAGTCAGTTACATTCAGTCATGTCATAGCCACACACTTATCATGCTCATGTGATACCGTATTTACATTTCTAAGACACCCTATAGCTCATTTGGACACGTGTGTGCGGTATAACTCGTGGTAAGTATCGCTTTGATACCACTCTGTCACGACCCAAACCCGCCCCTATGGGTTTAACACCATAACCGGCCAGTAATCCAAGATTACCGAAAGCTTGCTTAACAGTAATACAGAAATACAGAGTACAGGGGCTGGCGGAAGCCAATACAGTAAATAAACAGTGTCTAATGAGCTGTGACAGTCTGTATACAAAAAGACTTTTCATTCAAATATATACAGTCAGACAAAACAGTATGTACACATATACAATCATTCTGTTCAGGGACCCAATCCCTATTAAACAGTACAGTACAGTAAACAAAACAGTTACAAAGACAGAATGGGGGAAATTAAAAACACCCCTAAGCCAAAACTTGACAGGCTCGGAACCTCGCATTGAGGCACATAGGTTGGCTCAACAAAACTGGAGTTTATCCCGACACTTCTAGCTGCGGTCTGGTACCTGTACACCTACATATATATATGAGCAGTGAGCTAAAGCCCAGTGAATAACACAATGCGTAAAAAGGTTAAGAATGAATGTCCATACGGTAATGAAAACAGTTCATTAATTCAGTATAACAGTCATTCAGTCATATGTGGTACATCCATTAGCATAGCAGTACAGTAAACAGTAGGTCTTAAAAGACTGGACAGTAAATATGGCCATCAGTCAGTAACAGTAGTGGTTCCAGCAAGGGAACCGAC
>NW_021025530.1:26296-36795 GCF_004153795.1 Camellia sinensis
CATGGCCAAGCATAAGGATGCTAATTGAATATTGCCCTAATCTAACCACTGAAATCGGCTAAGTAAAAGGGAGAAAGACGTGGGGTTAGCAAGCATTCACACACACACGCAACTTATTACAACATTTGCCCTCTCGACAGAGGGTCCGAATAATTAAGCTAAGCTAAACTGGCTAAGCTAATCAAACTAACTAATTAACCTAACTTAGCTAATTAATTATTACAAACCAAATGAATTAATTAAACATTTTAACTAATTAATTACAACACTTGCATGAATGAAATAGCTAACTTATTCTAAGTTAACAAAGCGATTAAATGGCCTCAAAGGATGAAGGACATGCATGCTCGGCCGCATCCTCTCGGAAATCCACGTACCGTGCTTCATGATGCTGCTATTTGCATACCTTTAGACCTCTGAAAATGTGCCAACTTCCAGATTGCTTCTACTGATCTCAGAACATGCTGAGGGATGATCGGCCAAGAGATGGTGGCCATCGGCTAGTAATGATGGTCGGTCAGCAAGCTTGATGGCCGGTCGGCTGCTCGTGGTAGCCGGTCGCCACTTCTTCCTGAATTTCTCCTTTGCTGCAACAGAGCACAAACAGAGGCATGTTAGTGTATTTGCAAGGAAATGTGTGTGCAACCACACTCCTTATCATGTCTCAAGCTCAAAGGAGTGAGTGCGCGGCTCTCAAGCCACCAATCATGCATCTCGATGCATGATGGCCAAAGAGTCAAGCTGCACAAGGTTGATGAATGCATAAACAAGACTCGATGAACCTCCACTTATCATGCTGATCAAGGTGTGTGACCTAAGGAATGAGACGCGTTTCATCACTTTAAGTATGAAACGTCCATCATTCCTCGTTTGATTAACGTCTGATCCAAACACATGCAATGCAACACACATGCAAACAACATTGTTAATCTACCAATGCTAAAGTGACATGCACAAGGTTCTATCATGTAAGCAATGCATGCAAACATGTTAAGAAGCTAAGGCATCAAAGCTAGCGAAGTATATTACACATGAGGCATGCATTATCTCTTGAATGGTCAAACCACACATGGACAGACCTAAGATACTTCAAAACAGTGGCCAAAAACTCAACAAAACTTAGGCACAAAAACAAGGAATGCATACTCAAACTCATGGCTTCGCAAGCAAGGCATAAAAGGCAAACTCTTAAACATGATTAAAGAGTGATAAGCATGAGGTTATGACAAGGTTATATGCTCTAAATCATATGCCAAATGATGACAAAACATGCAACCATCACAAAATATAGCATGCTAAGTGCCAAAACTCAAGACTAGCTAAGGCACTTACACCATAGCCACACAAGGTAAGCCCCAAAGGGCCAAGGTCATTCCAAACAGAGTTTAACCAAGTCAAAACAAGGGTAAGAACCTACTGGAGCAGAGCTAAAACAAGCTAGAATTAGGGGCACAAAGCATGATGCATGTTAAGGCTATAAGGAGGATTGCACTACAAGAGTGTGAAGCATGCAAGAGGCAATCAAACCAATCCCAAGCAGAGTTATAACATGGCAAATAATGACTAAAAACATGCTGAGATGGAGCCAATTAAAGGCACAAAGACATGCTACTTTGCAAGGCTACAAGTAGGATTACACTACAAGTATAAGAAGCATGCAAGAGGTGAACAAGATGACCAAGAATAGAGTTATGGCAGGTTTGAAAGTCACAAAAATGAGCCTAAACAAAGCCTCTAAGAAGTAGAAACAAATGCTCCATTGGAGGGCCATCAACACATGCAAACGAAGAAGAGGAGGGAGGACCACCCCCCCATTTGGACCTCAAGACCACTTTTCCACCACTGAAATTCCTCTGAGTTTCAGTGGTGAGAAGGACAAAAAGAGATGGCCTCAAAGGCCTTAAAAGATGGCACAAAGCAGGGCAAACAACGCACCAAGGGGGTAAACCACCCCTAACTCAAACAAAGACTTAAACAACCATTTTAAACACTTCAAATAGAACTTTTTTCAGTTGAAACTTAGGCCGAAAAAAGCATGCAAAGGTGGCCAAGATTGTGTACAAAAATAAGCTCAAAAAAGGAGATGCTCGCCCTTGAAGAACCACAGCAAAACAGCAACTTCTTCAGCCAAAACTAGCTTTTAGAACTCAAATATCACTCCAAGAACCTCAGCCCAATGATGGTGGTGTTTTACTAGGTGTTGTAGTGCAAAGTGAAGAGAAAATACACTTTAAGGCTCAATATAGCATTCAATATAGAGAAAAGTGAGAATTCTAGAGAGAGATATTTTCAGCTCTCAAATTTTTTGAACCTTTTGGAAGGGGAGAGGAGCCTCCCCTTATATAGAATCACAAGCCTCAAGCTTGTTTAACAAGCTAGAAGCTTGTTCAATCCCTCCATACACGTCTTATGGAGGATGCCTTCTTTGCCCAACAGCTGGCACAGCTGGCACCAAAAATATCTGCAAAAGCAAAGAAAGGGCCTCGCCAAAAATTATGGTTGACCGCCATTAAAGGGGCCGACCGGCCATCAGTGAGGCCAACCGGCCACCACTGATGGCCGATGGAAGGAGGGCATGGCCGATGGGCACGGGGCCTGGCCGATGGGTTGTAGGGCTGGCCAGTAGGCCACCCTCCTCTCTCAGAAACAAAGCCACAAGCTTTTGGTCCACAACCAAGCACAAAACAGACAATTGAGAGGCTCAAGGCAAGACGCATAGCCAGACCTTTCAGGAACTCAAAACGAACACGAGCATCGGATGATCATCGAGTGTTCAAAAATGACGTCCAAGTCTTGAGGACAATCAAAAATGGGTGTCTGCAGTTGCCCCTCTTTGACAGAACTCGAAAGTCATAAGATGACGGGAGTGAATGTCAAAGCCCAGAGACGACCCATTTTTGAGAAGGCGAAGACTTAGACAAACATACAAAAATAATAATACAAAGATGCGCCTGCGGGCTAGGGCAAAATGCAAATGACATGCATAATGCAGAACATAACTTATGATTTATGCAAAGAGGGCTGTAAAGAAATATCATGCAATTGTTATGC
This sequence comes from Camellia sinensis, assembly GCF_004153795.1. NCBI lineage: Eukaryota > Viridiplantae > Streptophyta > Magnoliopsida > Ericales > Theaceae > Camellia > Camellia sinensis. The sequence continues at coordinate 29,348 of NW_021025530.1, forward strand.
AAAGAAATACTACAGCAAACTCGTACGTAAGCAAGTAAGTAAACACGTCACGCGCGGGAATTACAGGCTGAACTACATTTCATGCAGAAAGGATGTAAGAAAATTATGCAATCTTCACTACGCTCACGAGAAAAGACTAGAAGCGACTATCGGAACACCCAAGAGTCTCAAACGAAACAACTCAAACGCATATCAAATGCAAAAGAAAAAGGACATCCAAACGCGCATCAAACCGCGATAGGAGAAAGGTGGTCAAACGTGTGTCAAATGCGAGAGGAGAAAGATATGTCCAAATGCATGTCAAACACGAAAGAAGAAAGGTACGTCCAAACGCACATCAAACGCGAGAGGAAAAAGGTACGTCCAAACGCATGCCAAACGCGAGAGGAGAAAGGTACGTCCAAACGCATGCCAAACGCGTGAGGAGAAAAGGTAGTCCAAATTTTTCAAACATCATTTATTTTGACACACAAAATAAATATAATAACATCTTCAAAGATTGTCAACATCTTTTTAAAAGCCCCAAATTTCTAAGGTTTTCTCACCAAAACCACTCATCTTCATTTATTAAAAGAAAGTCACCAAAAACATCTCTCTTCAATTCTCGTAGTTCAAAACCCTCAATTTCTATTTTAAAAGGAACAAGAAAGTAAACCCACTTTCAAAAAAAATCTCTCATCTTCTTGAATCAACAATCAATTTTCAAAACAAATTAAAGGATGATTTTGAAAATTATCTAGATCTTGCAAAAACATATATATAACTCAAAGGAAATCCTTACTTATTAAATATTACCATTTTTCATTCTACTATGTCAAAAGTTATGGTATAATCATAATAACACACTTTTAACCATAACGGATATAGCCTTTTAACCAAAATTAATTTAATCCACTAAATTAGTAAGTTTATTATATTCAAAAATTTCGAAATTAATAATACCAAACCTAACTTCACATGCCTCATCCCTCAAACATAACTATATCTCAACATAACCATTTTTCATGCCAAGCCATTTAAAGAAGTAATATTTTTACCAAATTCTCTACCAATAACAATTTCACAACTTTTTCTAAAGTTACTTAACCAACATGATATTTACATCAAAATTATGAAATATGCTCAATAGTAACATTTTCAAGGTTATGAGTTTGAAAGTCCACATTCCACATTCCACATTCCACATTTTTATTTTCATAAAAAAGAACACAACTTACTCATCAACATATCATCTTTTATAAAATATCATGAATATAACACTTTTAAAGTTTTTAATCCCAAAACAACTCTATAATTTCTACTTAAGCATTTACTCCATATTCCTCAACATCAATTTATTTTTCTTCTCAAAAATAAATTCCAAAACTCAAAGATGAGATAAATTACTCAATATTCATCAACATTAATTTATATTTCTAAAAAATAAGTTCCAAAATCAAAGATGAAAAATATTTCAACTTTATATTTCTCAAAATAAATTTTCCATACAACCCATACAACTATGAAATTTAAATTTCGGATTTTAGCAAAATTTATTAACACAAGATGATTTTCCAAAATCAATCTCAAAATACCAATATTCTTAACATTCAACATAATTTTTCTTCCAAAAATTACAAAACAAAAATCTAAATAATATATATATATATATATATGCAATACCTCTTATAATGACATATTTTCTCAAAATAACCCTAACATAGCTTTAAAGTAATAATATGAAAAAAGTTCCTGCCTCAAATATGAAGAAAAGCAAATCCGAAAATGGAAACATCGCCTGATCATGAATCCAAGACCACCATTGCAAAGATCACGACAAGCTCTCCGACTTTCATTTACAAAACTTTTACAAAATCTCACTGTAATGACTCCCATTTGAAGCTCAAAGATTGAGTAAAGATTAAGAATAAAGAAAGAGGGAGAGAGACGCACAGGGGGAGCCTCTGCCAAAACTAAGCCAAACAAATGAAATGGAATGGAAAGAAAGGAGAAATGATGGCAAGGACAAAAGGGGGGCCACCCACATGAGTTTGTTTTCCAAAGCTTGATTTTTTCCAAAAAATATAATTTTTATAATAATACATCAAAATTTTATAATATAAATTATAAAATGATATAATTTTTCTCACTACAAAATATAATATTTTTGTACACCACAAAATATAATATTTTGATCACTACGAAATATACATTTTTTCTTTCTTTATAAAATATATAATTTTTCGCCATATAATACATACCATAAAATTAACTATCAAATATTTATTATAATCCTATATAATAAATAATAACAACTCATAAGGTGGTTATTACCAATCACCTAATTAAAAATGACCAAACAGTTAAACATGAGTCATTAAACAAACTCAAATTAAATTAAATATAAATCATGGGCCCCACCCATGGTCCAATTATATACCAAAATAGTCCCAACAAATTTATCTCAAATCCTGGTCCGAACACCCAAAACTCAATTTCAAATTCTGCTATAAATTAAACTGAACACCAATCAGTCCGTGAATATTCATAAAATAAATTTTGAAATGTTTACCCAACGCGCTAGACTCATATGGGAACAACATATAAAAATTTCATAATTTTCTGAGATCGGAAACTATTTTTAAAAAATACAAAACCGAACTGTTTTCGCACAGAATTTACACAACAATCAAATTCGAAAATTTGCTCAATTAAATTATGCATTGGCTATTTAAAAAAAAAAATCTGGGTCATTACATGTTGTGATTTGGTGATGATATACTATGTGATTTGGTGAAATCTGATGATTCAATTTGGTGAAACATGAAATGTGACTGTGTGAGCTACCATTTTGTCTTCTTTAATTTTCGCCAAGAATTATGTTATTTTCTTTGTATGATGATTGAAATCTGATCTGGAGCTACCATTTTTCACTTATTTAATTAGTTTCTGTAATGTTACTTTAATGCCATTCTGATTTAGGCATACATATTGAGTATCAGATAATGAGCACCCCCTTTGAGAAATCAACAGTCTGAAGATTTTTAAGAACATAATGAACATAGTGATTGAAATGTGGAAATGATAAGTTCATAAATCTGTTCATGCTTATCATTTAAGAAAGTTGTTAATTCATAGCTGATGATGACAGAGACATATAGATTGTGTGAAGGATAAAAGAATTTTTTGAAATATTGAGCTAGCATTTTTGCATGCCTTAGATTGAGCTTCTGTAGTTACAAATGTGTGTGTTGTTGATATGCTCTAAGAGTGTATGAGCCATAACCTTGATTCATATTGGTTAAGGTTGATTGTAGATAAAATTCTGACTCACATATATAGGATTGTATCTAGCTATACTCTTTCACAATTGCTTGCACTACAACAAAAAAAAGGTTTTTACAGCGTGCATTGACCCTTCTACGACGTGCAGGCACACGTCATATTATGACCAGTCATGGAACGTCATTCACTTTCAATGACATGCTTTATACGCCGTTAAAAATTATTTAACGACAGATTTTGTGTGTCGTTGTTACTTTTTCTACGACATACTAAAGTACACCGTTAAAAACTATTTAACAACAGATTTTGTGCGTCGTTGGTACTTTTTCTATGACTACTTTTGCACGCCGTTAATTGGTGAGACAAATAACGACGCTGATTGCGTGCCGTAAAATATGTAATACAACGACTTATTATGTCTGCCGTAGAATATGCAGTTTTTTTTTTAAAATTCAATAGGCTCTATTTAACCAATTTTGTACAATCTAACAAATATTACAAACAAGCATCACAAAACATCAATCAACTACCAAAATATTGTTTGAAACATAAAAAAGAAACTATATCCATAAATTATAAACATTCAACAATTGTTTATATATTCCAAACATTCGAAAACTATATCTTTAAGTTCTAAACTGTACAAAAACTTTAAACCATCCAAAACTATGCATATCTAACTTTCTAAACATATCGACAACTATTAAGAGATTATCTAAACTACCGACAACAGTTCCTATAATAGTTGCAGCTGCAGTTGTAGCAAATCCACTTGCTCCTATCACAGGGACAAGGGTGCGCAATGTATGTGTTAAGACACCTAAACTAGTGACAATAGTTGGAGCAACTAATCCTTTTGCATTTCTTGTCTGCATGACAAAGGAAACTTCACATATGTACAAAAACTGATGACTCAGGGACAAAAATATTTCTTGAGGTATTAAGAAATGATCAAGAAATTGTAAAACATCAACAAAACATTTCCAAAATTAATACGATAATTCAATGGTCCTATAAAAGCAATGTCATAATTAAAAATTAGCAAATATTCAAGATCTCAATAGTTTGCTACTAAATTCAGACCATAAGAAGTTCAAGAGAAAAATCAAATTTAAAAAGAGGAAGAGGTGGAATTAATCTACTTCAATGCAACACCTACTTGGGACTTGCATAATTATGTTAAAGGATCTCTATGTATGAGGTTAGGTTTGTATAGGTTTTATCCATTACCATTGTAAGTTCCAAAATAAAGAGTCCAAGTCAAATTAGAGTCTATATTATTTATAAGTTTAAAAAGAAACTTTCAATCCATTATAGAAGAAATTTAGGTAAGTTTTAGTAACTTTAGGTGCTTTTTGGGACAATGTGATGTAATTCTACCTGAGTACTTAGTAGAAAATACATAAGATAAGTAACTATAGGAATAATCCCTAAGCTAATCTTTTTCTTCTTCTCTAATTTTTCACTAGTATCTAATCCAATCACAAGCTATTACTAATTCCATTGACTCTTGAACCTTATAGCCTACTTCCTGATATTATATGCCTTTTGTCTAATAATTCAACCCTAAAAAGTATGCCACTTGAAAAAACTAAACAATATTCATAAATAACATAGTTGCTTCATTTCACTAGGGCCTTCCTCTTTGGGGTGTACAATCCGTTGATCACCTTCTCGAACTTTGGTGCAGACAATCTGAAAATCAACTATACAGTGGGTCATGTAGATGCACTATAAAGTAGGACATTAAGAATCATAAAGGTCTAATAAACGTGATTCTACCAAGGTGATGACATATTTGGTAAGGACACAAAAACATGTTCCTAAGCAACTTTTGATACATAAAAATCAAATGATTACATCGGTTTTAATAACCATTCGAAGTAGAGTAGAGAAGGTAGCAACGCAATATGTAACAATGTAATAAAAAAATGCAAGCAAAATTAAATTGAAAATGGAATTAATTCCTAGAGATGTTTTGATGAATTTGATGTGTATTCAATAAGTTGATAAAGGATCTAGAACATCCCTATTATGATTAGGAACAATACCATTGGAAATGTTGCAGTTGCTTATGAAATCGTTTCCATGCACCATTATCTGGAAAAGCAATCGATATCTCGAAAGAGAATGAAAACATCATCTAACCTACACAAGCACACAATTCAGGATGAAATGGAGGGAAATTTGATATTTTGCCTATATGTGTGGGTTCATTTTAACACTTTGGGTTGTTTGTTAACACCATTTCCTATTTTCTTTTTTCATTTTCATTATAAATATATATATAACAAAAAAAAAAATCATTTTTTGTAAACAGAAATAGGAAATGACCCTTAGTCTTTAGTATTTCATCCCATGGTGCACTTCATCATAACATTGGTTTGTAGAAGTAAAAACTAATTACAGACACTTCATTTTCAAAAAAATTAATTCCAGACAAATGATAGCTTATCTTATGGTTTTTGTCATAAGAAGAAATCTTACGTTGTCTAAATCGGGGAGCTCCTGAAGCTTATTCTTGAGCATGGGAATCCCGCTCTCAAAGCATGGTAAAACATTGTCGCCAAAGTAGAATCGCTCCTGAAATAGAAGAAAACAAGGAAACAATCCCATATCAGTTGAGGATAACATGGAAAAGGCTATTAAATCAGTGATACCAGTATTCAGCACCAACCTACAATGCATGGATATCAAAAATCACCAACTAGTGGGCCCTCCCCTTGAAATCGGTATATTAGACAAGGTTCTGGCAAGAGTGAAAGCAGTTGCAACATCCCCTTCCTCCTCCATGCGCTCAAAAGTACCCTTGGGGAAAAATGGAAGGACGAGTGTTAATGAAGAGACAAACAGATTTGGTAATGCATAAATGACAAAGAGTTGCTCAAAAATCAACCCTGAAGAACTAAATGAGACAAGAAAGGCCACGTGTTGTCCACGAATGCCGTGGGCATTGGATATGAACAAGTTGGGGAAACCATCATCGAATGTCTTGAAGTATTAAGAACACCTTCAATTTCATAACTTCGGATTTTAGACATTTGTTAAGATGCTTAAAAGAGTTGTACATTTTTTTATGACATACGTGTCATAAAGAATGTACAATCATTTTAAATTGTATTAACTAATGACATAAGGAAAATTGTTACCTAATGAAAATGGTATAATAATCAATCAGCTACGGAAATCAACCTAGTGGCGAGGAGTTTGTGGTATTTGATTGCCTTTTCCTTGGCCTTTGCAATTCTCTTCTTCTTGCCTGTTATCCTAGCTTGCTTCCTCTGTAGAGTCAGTGGAGTTACCAGTCGCTGTATCTTTGGAGCCCTACTCACCAGAAGCTAGGTCAAAATGTTCATTGTACAAGTGGAAAGTATTATAACCACACACTTGTGTTTGATCATACTATAAATGGCACGCTCACACACTCAAAAAATCAAATCTCTAGTAGTGGTATCTGATATCTGAATAAAAAGCCAAACATATTGAGCCAATACTAAAGTGAAAAACAAGTAGTTGATTGCATCATATTCTAGATAAAATTAGGCTGGAATTATATGGAACACAATGGCCTATCATTCAACCAAAGCCAAATACAAATGCTGATTTGTAATGCACATGAACTGCGAAATCCCTCCCATTATAGCTTAGCCTCGAAAAGAAAATAGGAAGAAAAAAAATTACCTCTCTTTGATGCAATTTCAATGACTGGTGGTCAAACTGGAGCTTAGATCACACTAAAGCTGTACACAGCAACAGTAAAAGCATTAGAAGAGATTGTACCGATTGTTGTCGCCGCCGAACCAGGTTAAAGTCTCCAAAGAGAGATTGAAACCCTTCCAGATCAAAATGCCCAAAATACGTCTTCGAACCCTCTCTCTTCTCCCTTTCTTGTTGACTTCGAACCGTCTCTTTTCAAATCATCTCTCTTTACCATTTCTATGTTCCTTTATGATTATAAGTCATTAGAACCCAAACAGTTGTGTATTTTGATTTTTTTTTTTTTTGTGCGTCGAATATGGGGTACTACACATGGTGTTGCGGCCGTTGAAAGAGAGAGAGAAACAAAAAAAACTAGGGCAGGACTGGGCTGGGAGTGAGAATGAATTAGGGATTTCAGATACACAACCAAGAAGAGAATAGAAGCATGAGACGACGATAGATACCTTTGATTTCAGATACACAAC